>JBBPCY010000002.1:771284-811817 GCA_037974405.1 Brachyalestes nurse | reverse complement strand
AGGCTGTGAACGGCCCATTCCCATCTTCTTTTTTAAATAATAATGGAGACTTGACAAAATAAGTGGTTAAAATAAATATTTTTGCGGGTTTTTTCACTCATATCCACAGTAATCTCCCCTCCTTCCGACTCTCCCTCGCTCAGATCCTGGTACAGCAGCCAACAGCTTCTCTGGCCAACATATATCTTTTGTACGGGTCCATGTCTTAAATTTCTCAGTATTTTAATCGATGGTTCGCTGTCAAAGTCACAAGGGTCTAGCGTTGCTAAGCAACCGGGCCGGTGGGAGGGGCGTGGCACGAAAAATAACAGCTGATCTAAATGAGGGGGTAAAAATGACTCCTCGGCGGTTCTGGGTATAAATGGTCATATTTATTTTTCTTTTTATCACACGCTCACCAAAATCCACCAGATGATTAATTAAACCATTTTAGGAAAAGTCATGAACTTAAAGATGTAGGGGTTTTATTTTAACAGAACTACAAGCATTTGAAAAGGTCAGGGGGTAAAACCTTGGTGGTTCTAGTGTTAAGTTCAGTTGACCCGTCATCAGAGATGTGTATTCCACAACGTAAAACACACTTTTCCTCTACAGGACGACCTGGACCACCAGTCGGACCTGTCAAATTTGAAGAGGTTTTCGCAGAAAGGATTGGTCTCTCATGGAAGCCACCAACAGATGATGGTGGTTCTAAGATCACAAACTACGTAGTTGAGAAACGGGAGGACAACAGGAAGACGTGGGTCCATGTCTCCAGCGATCCAAAGGAATGTGCCTACACAGTTCAGAGGCTCACAGAAGGGCATGAATACGAGTTTCGCATTATGGCTCAAAATAAATATGGTGTCGGACCACCACTCTACAGCGAACCTGAGAAAGCAAGGAACCTATTCAGTAAGTAGCAGCATTTTATATTCCAAGACTGTTTTGCTAAAACCTGACATTTTAAATGTACTTTAACTTTAATGTACTTGTTTCGACAGCTGTTCCAGGCCAGTGTGACAAGCCAACTGTCTCAGAAATCACACTCGAATCCATGACTGTTGAATGGGACGAGCCAGAATATGATGGCGGATCTCCAGTTACTGGCTATTGGCTGGAGCGCAAGGAAACTACAGGCAAGCGCTGGACCAAAGTGAACCGTGACCCCATTAGAATCAGGCCTCTTGGTGTCTCCCATGTTGTGACTGGCCTTTTGGAGGGGGCTACCTATCAGTTCCGCGTTTCCGCCATTAACGCGGCTGGAGCTGGACCTCCGAGTCTGCCATCAGATCCTGCTGTTTCCAGAGACCCAATTGGTATTTATAAATTAAACCCACTATCCCATTAAAGTGTGGTTACGTTGGACTGTAACAGTGTTAAATTACAATATTTTTACTTTCACAGCTCCTCCTGGACCACCAATTCCAAAAGTAACTGATTGCTCCAAATCAACGGTTGACCTTGAATGGATTCCTCCGTTAATTGATGGTGGATCTAAGATCACAGGATATTTCGTTGAATACAAAGAAGAGGGAAAAGAGGAATGGGAAAAGGTACCTAAATTAATAAAACTGTAAAATGACCCTTTCTTGGCTGTGATGTTTTCTGGGGGTTTTTTTTCTAGATTTAGTTTTATACTTGCATGTAAGTTCAGAGGGACTGCATTTATTTGCTGAGGTATCTTATTATTTTTTGTTTATTCTTTTAGGCTAAAGACAAGGAGATCAGAGGCACCAAGTTTGTTGTGCCCGGACTGAAAGAGCTTGGACTTTACAGATTCAGGGTGAGAGCAGTGAATGCTGCAGGGGTTGGTGAACCTGGTGACGTTTCTGAAGTGATTGAAGTCAAGGACAGGACAAGTAAGAACAATTCATTCATTAAAGTATTGGTTAAGTGTTGGTTTCCTCAAACAGGTGCTGCTGACTGTTTTCATTCTATCCAGGAAACGATATGCTTCCTGTTTACATTCATTGTTTTAGAGAAAAAGCACCAAACTTTCACCACAAAACAAGAATAAAACCATAAGTAGAAAAGCATCATGCCTCAAAACACAACACAGAACTCTCAGAATATAAATCCTGCCGTAAACAAACTGAAATAATCGATGAGAGTGATTATATCTCGAGTTGATTTAGTAATTATTTTTCCTGATATTTTTCCTGATTTTTCCAAAAGTAAAAGTCAATCAAGAGATGAGAGCAGTGCCTTAAGCAGACCAGTTAACTGGTATAGCAGAGAAAATAGCACAACATTATTACACATTTAATATAATAAACATGAGTAATAATGGAGTTTACTGGGGATAGTGTCAAGTACAAGTGTTGAAAACGTTCATAAATACACTGACAGATTGTTTTAAAGCTGTTAAACTGAGCTCTGCTCCCTCTTGATAAAAACACACTGGTGGAATGCAGGGAAAACAGAAAACCTCTCAGTTTTGGCTTCTTTAGAGGCCTCAACTTAAAAAAAAAATCTTTTAACCTGAGTGTTGATTGATATATACACCTCAAAATAATAATTCAAATCTAATATTTTTGTGAGGTTTTTTTTTTTTTTTTTAAAGAAACATGTCACCATTCTCAGAGAAATTAAATTCATACCTCAATCAACTTTCATTCTAGTTCCTCCTGAGGTCGACCTGGATGCAAGCGTGAAGGAGAAGATTGTTGTTCATGCTGGCGGTGTAATCCGCATTATTGCCTACGTGTCTGGAAGGCCTGCGCCAGTGATCACCTGGAGCAGAGACGATGCTGATTTGCCCAAAGAGGCTGTTATTGAGACCACTGCTATCAGCTCGTCTCTGGTCATTAAGAGATGCAGAAGGCAGCATCAAGGCATTTACACTCTATCTGCCAAGAACGAGGGAGGAGAAAGAAAGAAGGCAATCGTTGTGGAGGTGCTGGGTGAGTACAGCACACCATCAGATGTGAACACTACTATAACAGTTAAGCGTGTGTCTAAATATGGGTTTTATTTTTCTTTCAAAGACGTTCCCGGTCCTGTGGGTCAGCCCTTCTCTGGCATAAATCTGACCACCGACTCCTGCAAGCTAACATGGTCCTCACCTGAAGACGATGGCGGCTCAGCCATCACTAACTATATCCTAGAGAAGAGAGAGTCAGACAGGAGAGGTTGGACCTCAGTGACGTACACTGTCACCAGACATAATGCTGTGGTTCAGGGTCTCATTGATGGCAAGGGATACTTCTTCAGAATCGCTGCTGAGAATATCATTGGACGGGGTCCATTTGTTGAGACGGCCTCTGAAGTCCTCATTAAGGATCCAATTTGTAAGTTTGTCATTTTGTAACTGAATAAAAAAAAAAACAGAATAGAAATTACACTTTTAATACGGGTCAGGTATACAAAAAGATGCATATTTTATACATATGTACTGTTTCAATCTGTGAACAGCTGTTCCTGAGCGTCCAGAGGATCTGGAGGTAACGGCCGTCAAGAAGGATTTAATCAGTGTGGCATGGAGGCCGCCAAAGTATGACGGTGGCGCGGAAGTGACCAGTTACGTTCTGGAAGTTCGTCAGCTTGGGCAGGACAACTTCAAACGCATCGCTGCCGACAACAATCTGATGGATCGTAAATTCACTCATGAGGGCCTGAAAGTTGGTGCCACATATGAGTTCCGTGTCAGTGCCGTGAATCAAATCGGCCAAGGCAAACCTTCCTTCAGCACCAAACCAATTACATGCAAGGATGAGCTCGGTAGGCCATAAATAATAACCCCTAAGACCTTAAAGTTGTACAACCGATCTATTATTTAGCATTAAAGTGCTTTTACGATTCCCTTTCAGAACCACCGACCCTCGATCTGGAGTTCCGCGACACGTTTTTGGTTCGTGTTGGGCAGCCGTGCACTCTGCAAGGTCGCTACACAGGGAAACCAACCCCGAGCATAAAGTGGTTCAAAAATGACGAGGAGCTTCAGGGAAATGAGGAGATTGTCCTTTCCAGCACCAAGAGGACTCTGTCTTTGTCTATTGAAAAGGCTAAGCGTGATCACAGTGGCAAGTATACAGTGGTGGTGGAGAACTCAACAGGCACTCGGAAGGGCATCTGCACCGTTATTGTTGTCGGTGCGTTTTCAGAATTTTATTTTTGTTGCTTTTTAAAGAAATTATATTTGACAGTACCTTTTGTGAGTTTTTGTTGCGTAATTGAATTTTAAATTATATATGATAATATTTTCAGATCGCCCACAACCACCAGAGGGTCCTGTGGTCTTCGATGAAATCTACAGGAATCACATGGTCATCTCTTGGAAACCTCCACTGGATGATGGTGGCTGCGCTGTCTCTAATTACATTGTTGAAAAGAGAGATACTAACAGGGACCTCTGGATGCCCGTCATCGCGTCCTGCACTAGAACATCATGCAAAGTTCCTAAACTAATCGAGGGCAGAGAGTACATCATTAGAATCTGTGCTCAGAACATTCACGGCATTAGTGACCCACTGCTGTCCGCGGAAACAAAAGCAAGGGACGTATTCAGTAAGTAAAACTTTCGTAAAACTATTCCTCAATAGACTCTGAACAGTGCTTATTCATTTCACTGACACATGTTTGTTTAACTCCGGTAAACAGAGGTGCCGGACGCTCCACATCAGCCAGTAGTGAAAGAAGTCTACAAGGACACAGCTCTGATTGCCTGGGAACCACCAGCTGATGGTGGAAAACCAATCACAAACTACATTGTTGAGAAGAGAGAGACAATGTCCAATCGGTGGACCCCTGTTGGTCCCGAGCGCATCGGCCCCAAAATAGAATACTGGGTTCCTGATCTTCTCAAAGGATGCGAATATGAGTTCCGTGTCATGGCTGAGAATGTGGTTGGTGTTGGAGATCCCAGTCCACCCTCAAAGCCTGTCTTTGCTAAAGATCCTATCGGTATGCACACGGGTCACTTAATGGGACTGATGCAATAGAGATTGGTGTTATGGTGAATTTTGTCAACCTATTTTTTCCCTCCCACAGTAATCCCTGGCCCACCAGTGAAGCCAATGGCAATCGACAACACAAAGAGCTCCGTCACCCTTTCTTGGCAGCCGCCAACGGACTGTGGCAGAGGAAAAATATTCGGCTATCTGCTTGAGTACCAGAAGGCTGGATCGGAGGAATGGCTACAGGTTAATCAGACTCCTGACTCCTGTCAAGAAACTACATTCAAAGTTGTCAACCTCGAAGAGGAGCAGCTGTATAGATTCAGAGTGAAAGCTGTGAATGCTGCTGGCGAATCTGAGCCTGCAAATGTTCCAGAGCCAGTTCGGGCACAAGACAGACTTGGTAATTCTGAACCATTCATGTTATTAAATGATCAAAATGTGAACTGTGGTTTGTAAATGTTTAAATTCTATTACCTAATATGTAAATATGTATATATTCACTCTCTAAAGAGCCCCCAGAGCTGCTGCTGGATATGGGAATGCCTCGTGAGGTTAAAGCAATGGCAGGAACCCACATTAAAATCGTAGCTGGAATCAAGGGTATGCCCTTCCCCAAGGTCACCTGGAAGAAAAACGAGGCAGAGGTGCCTCCAAGAGCAGAAATCGAGACCTCTGGAGTAAGAACCAAACTTGAAATGCGTTACTGTAACCGCGGAGACTGTGGAGACTACACCCTCAGTGTTGAAAATCCAGCTGGGTCCAAGACAGCAACGTGCACTGTGCTGGTTCTAGGTAGGATTTTCCCTGATTTTCCTGATTAGCACAGATTACTAAATGAAAAGCAACTCTTCTGCATTCAGATTCCATCTGTTTTAATGTTCAGTTTAATGTCAGGAAAAGATTTGCATTCATTTTGTTTTAACTTGCTAATAGATCATACACATTGTAAACTAAAATTAATAAGAAGTTAAACTATATTTAAAAAATTGTAAGTGGTTACAGCTTGTAAACATGTGTTGCAAATTTATTCTAACATATAATAAGTAATCTAAATGGGAACACTGGTCTGCTTTGCTTTTAACGGTTACAAGATGATATTAAATAGATCTCCAAAATGTGTTACATACCCATAAACATTCATTTTTTGTTTTTCTTTTATTTGGCATACACAATTCCAGAGCTGCACACTGAAGAGTTCCCTTTAAAAAATCATGACGATGAACATCTGACTACCACATTTAGCCAGTTAGTATTCACTGGAAGTGTGAAGGTCATCATTTTTTCTGCTACTATCATGTGTTTCTGCAGACAAACCTGGACCTATTCAGCATCTGAGGATATCGGATGTTAGAAGTGACTCAGCTCAGCTTTCCTGGAAAGATCCAGAAGACAATGGTGGCACACGTATCACTAACTTTGTAGTAGAGAAGAAGGATACTGCTTCCACACAATGGGTGCCTGTGTGTTCCTCATCTAAAAAGAGAAGTTTGATGGCCAAGCACTTGATAGAAGGCACGGCATACATGTTCCGAGTCGCTGCCGAAAATCAGTTTGGCAGAAGTGAATATGTTGAGACAACAAAACCTGTGAAGGCAATGAACCCACTGTGTAAGTATAAATTTACTAAGCATCTGAGAACGTGTGGTCATGGTTTAATGTAGACCGCCTTTAAAAGTGCAAAAATTTTGTATTGCAGTCCCACCTGGTCCCCCGAAGGACCTGCATCACGTAGATGTTGACAAAACAGAAGTTTGGCTGCAGTGGAACTGGCCTGATCGCACAGGAGGAAGTGACATCACTGGCTTTTTGGTTGAGTACCAGGAGGAGGGTGAGAAAGACTGGATTGTCTTCAAGACTGTAAGCATCCCTGAATGCCATGTGACCGGACTGGAGGAGGGAAAAACCTACCGGTTCCGCGTTAAGACAGAGAACGCAATTGGTCTTAGCCGGCCGGACACTACCGTGCCAGTCCTCTGCCAGGAGAAACTTGGTAAATTGAATTTAATAAGGAAAAAAAAAGCATTTCAAAAAATTTATTTCATGAATAATTTTTGAATATTTTTTTTTAAATGATGTACTCTTTTCACAGTTCCACCTATTGTTGAAGTTGATGCTAAACTGATTGAAGGAATCATTGTGAAGGCGGGAAGCACAATAAGACTGCCTGCAATCATGAGGGGCATCCCGGTTCCCACTGCAAAGTGGGTCATCGATGGAGAAGAAATTAAAAGTGAAGGAAATGTCAAGATTGACACAGACAATTTTTCAACGGTTCTGAGCATCGCAGATTGCACGAGAAATCACACTGGAATCTACATTCTCACCGTGTCTAATCCTGCTGGAAGCAAGACCGTCTCAATTATTGTCACTGTCCTTGATGTCCCAGCCGCACCAATAGGCCCCGTTAACCTCCTTGAGGTCACTCCAGATTCCATGGACATTGACTGGCGTCCACCCAAAGATGATGGTGGAAGTCCTGTCACAAATTATATTGTTGAAAAGAGGGAATCTAATAAGGAAACCTGGGGAGGTGTTAGCTCCGGCAGCACCGCCACAAGACTGAAAATCTCTCGTCTGCAAAGTGGCGTTGAATATGTCGTGAGAATCCGTGCTGAGAACAAAATGGGAATCGGTGCACCTCTTGAAAGTGCACCAACTGTGGCAAGGCACCAGTTTGAGGCTCCTGGCCATCCCGGGAAACCTGTTGCCTCTGATATTGCTGAGGACGCACTTACTCTTGGCTGGACGATGCCACTGTATGACGGTGGCAGTCCCATTAGCGGTTACATTATTGAGCGCAGACACAAGGGCGGTAAATGGATTCGAGTGAATAAGACACCCTGTAAGGAACTCAGATTTAGAGTGCTTGGACTTTTTGAAGGCAATAACTATGAATTTAGAGTATTTGCTGAAAATATTGCTGGCTTCAGTGGACCTTCACCTGTCTCAGATCCAGCCAAACCTTGCAGACCGATCACAGTCCCTGGACCTCCGGTCAACCCTAAAGTTAAGGACTACAGCTGTACTTACGCAGATTTAGTCTGGATAAAGCCTACGAGAGACGGAGGTAGCCCAATCTTGGGATACGTCGTTGAACAGCAGAAAGCTGGAGGTGAATGGGAGAGAGTCAACAAAGATGATTTGATTAGTCAGTGCGCTTACAGAGTCAAGGGACTGACGGAGGGCACCGAGTACAGGTTCCGCATTAGAGCCGTCAACATGGTAGGAGATGGAGAGACAAGAGAAATCCCGGAGTCGGTTATCGCTCAAGATATTCTCATCCCGCCAGAGATTGAGATGGATGTCACCTGCCGTACTCACGTGACTGTCCGTGTAGGACATAATATTAATATCACTGGATATGTGAAGGCAAGACCTGATCCACAGATTACCTGGTCCAAGGGAGAGACAGTGTTGGAGAGAGATAAACGTACCAGTCTGACCAATAATTTCCCTGTAGTGCATATGCGCATCAAGGAAGCAACCAGACAAGATCATGGGAAGTATACTCTTAAGGCTGTGAATGACAGTGGTGAAGCCTCAGCCACCATCACTGTAAATGTGCTGGATAGACCCGGACACTGCAGGAACCTTGCGCTGACATACGTAACCAAAAATTCTTGCATGGTGAACTGGGACGCTCCTGAGGACAACGGCGGCACTGAGATTACAAATTACATCGTTGAGTGTCGTGAGCCAAGTATTAGGGCGTGGTCAGTGGTATCCGCTGACTGCACCAACCGCAAAGCCAAGGCGAAACTAATGGAAAACCATGAATATCTGTTCCGTGTGTCTGCGGAGAATAAGTTTGGTCCTGGACCAGCAACAGAAACCAAAACTCCCATACTTGCAATCGATCCACTTCAGAAGCCTGGCGAACCAGAGAACTTCCACGTAGCAGATGTTGGAAAGACCTTTGTGTTCCTGAGGTGGAGAAAGCCAGACTATGATGGCGGCAGCCCTAACCTCAGTTATGTTCTGGAGAGGAAAGCTAAGGACGCTGAAGAATGGGACAGCTTGCATGATAACATACTGAAAGACACGTTCTTTATGGTAGACAAATGCATTGAAAACCATGTCTATCTCTTTAGAATTAAAGCAATAAATGATGGTGGAGATAGCAACTGGGTTAGGACAGCTGAAGTTCTTGTCAAAGAGGAAGTTCAGAAACCAGTCCTTGACCTCCAGTTTGTTGGTACCACAGTGGTGAGAGCTGGTGAATCAGTCAGACTTGAGGCAGCACTCAGAGGAAAGCCACAACCTGAGGTTAAATGGGTGAAGGACAAGGCTACAGGAGATAACCCGAGAATCAGCGTCGACACTGGGGCAGATTATTCCAAGTTTCTCATGACTAAAGCCAAACGTTCTGACACTGGCAAATATATAATCACAGCCACAAACCCAGCAGGAACTTTTACTGCATATGCAAACATAAGTGTCCTGGACATACCAGGACCGGTCAGAGATGTCCGGGTTACTGGCGTGTCATTTGACAAATGCAGAGTCGTGTGGGATCCTCCAGAGGATGACGGTGGTTGTGAGGTCGATAGCTATATTCTAGAAAAATGCGAGACTAGAAGAATGGTTTGGTCGACTTATTCTGCCTCAGTGGTCACCAGCTACTGTAATGTCACTCGTCTAGTGGAAGGTAATGAGTACATCTTCCGAGTTAGGGCCGAAAACAAGATGGGAACAGGTCCTCCGATGGAGAGCAAGCCTGTTATTGCCAAGACACAGTTCGGCAGACCTGGTCCACCTGAACCGCCAGAGGTGACCAAAATTGGCAAGGATGAGATGACTGTTATATGGGCCCCTCCTGAGAACGATGGTGGAAAATCCATTACTGGTTACATCCTGGAAAGAAAGGAGAAGCGCGCAGTACGATGGGTTCCAGTCACGAAAAGTCCCATCTCTGAGAGACGTATGAAAGTAACCAACCTGATTCCCAACCACGAGTATCAATATCGTGTTAAGGCTGAAAATGAAGTTGGGCTGGGAGAACCGAGCAAACCCTCAAGACCCATTGCCGCTAAAGATCCGATTGGTATGTGTTTCTAATGTCTTTTCAAGATTTCTTTATGGCTACTTCACTTTTGTCATTTTATTGTAGAGATTCTAAAATGGTTGTGTGTATGAATGTTACAGAGCCCCCTGGTCCCCCTGGAAGTCTGAAAGTGGCTGATAGCACAAAGACTACAATTACACTTGGCTGGGCTAAGCCAGTGTATGATGGTGGTGCTCCAATCATAGGCTATTTGGTTGAGATGAGGGATAAGATTGAAATGGAAGGTGAACAAGAGAGAGATCCAGAAGAAGGCTGGTCAAAATGCAATACTGGTGGGCAACTGGTCCTCACCGAATTCACAATGCTGAACTTGGATGAGAGGAAGCAATATGAATTCCGTGTCTCCGCACAAAATCAAGTCGGCATGGGCCGTCCGGCAAAACTTAAAGATGCTGTGTCACCAAAAGAGATTCATGGTAAGGTGTATTCACAAATCCTTAAATGCAAGCAGCAATTTTCAAATGCGTACACTAACACCACGTGTATATATTTGAATTACAGAATTACCTGAGATCGACCTGGATGCCAGTCTGAGGAAGGGATTTAGTGTAAGAGCTGGATGTCCCATAAGGTTGTTCGCTACTATCAGAGGAAGGCCAGCACCAAAAGTGACCTGGAAACGTATGGGAGTGGACAATGTTGTCAGGAGAGGTCATGTGGATCAGATTGACACAATGACCTTCCTTGTGATCCCCGAGAGCACACGTGACGACTCTGGAAAATACTCTCTGACACTCTCAAACCCTTCAGGAGAGAAGGCTATATTTGTCCGTGTTAAGGTTTTGGGTAAGTTGAATAACATTTTTTTTAGTAACATTAGGTTTAAGTTATTTAAATAATACCTTACAAGCAAATAAGATCAGAGATCAGATAGGATAAGCCTTTATTGGTCCCACAAGTGGGATTTTTGTTTTACCACGGCAAATCGTGGACAGTACAAAGCTAGGAATTAAGAAACAACAGAATAAAGTAGAATAAAAAGAATAAAGATAGAATACTATACTAACGATAGAATACTAACAGTGCAGTATAAAATAAAATGTACACTTTACAACATTTACTATACATCTATGTAGTAAATATTCACATACACATATTTTTAGGCTATATGTAAACAAGTTGAAACCAGTTCAGTATTAGTAGTCTGTTGTTCACCACCTTTTCACCAAATTATTGTATTATAATGCAGTAAATATGTATCCCTGAATAGATACACCTGGACCTGTTGGTGGGCTGGAAGCAACTGACGTCACAAAGACATCTTGCCAGCTTTCTTGGTTACCTCCAGAAAACGATGGCGGCTGCCCAATCCTGAACTACATTGTCGAGAAGCGTGAAGTAGACAGGAAGACATGGACAAATTGCACCAACGATCTGAAGAAAACAAGCTTCAAAATCACGAACATGACACCAGGAACTGAATACTACTTCAGAGTCATGGCCGTAAACAAGTATGGCATTGGGGTACCACAGGACTCTCCAAAATCCTATTTGGCCACGGATCCCATGAGTAAGTGACTGCGTATGGTGTACACAACCAATACTGCTTATTATATAATGAATGCAAATTGATCACATTTCATTGATCTTTCACCTTAAAGGTGAGCCGGATCCTCCCAAGAAGATGGATGTCTTGGAGATTACAAAGAACAGTGCAACACTTGGGTGGCTGAAGCCTCTGAGAGATGGTGGAGCTAAAATTAATGGTTACATTGTTGATTATCAGGAGGCTGGTCAGCCTGAAGACAAGTGGACAACTTACTCAGTTGTAAAAGACCTGAGCATAGTTGTTGTGGGTCTGAAAGAGAACACAAAGTATAGATTCAGAGTTGCCGCCAGAAACTCTGTGGGATGCAGTCTGCCAAGAGAGGCTGAGGGAATCTTTGAAGTAAAAGAACAGCTGAGTATGTATCCAGTAGTTTCACATGTCAAAGCCAAATTCCCCATTTAACAGTTTTGCCATTATATTTTACCTTTCTCATTCTAATTCACACTTTTGCCAATTATTTTTTTCAGTGGGACCAAAGATTATCATGCCTGATGTAGTCACTGCAAAGGCAGGAACAAAATTCAAAGTTGAAGCAATTGTGTCTGGCAAGCCTGTTCCAGTGACTACGTGGAGGAAAGGAAGCGACGACGTGGTTACATCCGATCGTCTGTCCATACAAAAGACATTATCCTCATCCACACTCATGATTAAGAATGTTACACGGAAAGACGGTGGATATTACAGCCTTTCTGCTGAAAATAGCATTTCTAAGGTCAACCAAATCCTTAGAATCATTATTTATGGTAAGTAACCCATTAACAAAAAATCTGCATGTATAAAATCACGACAAATGGATATTGACAGCTGAAATGTGTCCACTAGACATCCCTGGTCCTCCCGAGGGTCCTCTTGAAGTTCTTGATGTGGATGTCGATGCCTGCACCCTTCAATGGAACTCCCCAGCAGAAGACGGCGGAAGCAACATCACTAACTATATTGTTGAGAAATGTGACGTAACTAGAGGTGACTGGGTCCCTGCTGTGTCCTCATGCACCAAGACCAGTTGCAGAGTCTCAAAGCTCACCCCTGGAAAGGAGTATGGGTTCCGAGTGCGTGCAGAGAATCGTTTTGGAATTTCAGAGCCAATCTATTCTGAAAAAATGATTGCCAGACATCCATTTGGTAGGCATACCCTTAATATTAATACATTATTATTATTGGTCGCATTTTAAAACTGTTAGTAACATTACACTGTGCAATGTTCTTTACAGAAAATGTAACAAAAGTTTTGTTAAATGTCTTGTTGCAGATCCACCCAGTGAGCCAAGAAATTGCTGTGTCAATAAAATCAACAAGGAATTTGTTGTTTTGTCTTGGGAAAGACCAGTGAATGATGGCGGTAGCCCAATTATTGGATACTCCATTGAACGCAAAGAGAGAAACAGCATTCTGTGGGTCAAGGCAAACGAGACACTTGTTCGTGCGACTGAATACTCCTGCTATGGCCTCATTGAGGGCTTGGAATACATGTTCAGGGTATCTGCTGTGAACAAAGCTGGACAGGGCAAACCAAGCAAACCCACAGAGATCATTACAGCCAGGACCCCTGTTGGTATGTGTGGTAGAGGGCATGTGTGGATACGTTACTAAAATTCCTTAATACATCAGTATCTAAAATCTGACTTCATTTATTCCTTTATTAGATCCACCTGGAAAACCTGAGGTGCTTGATGTAACGAAGAATTCAGTGTCTCTTGTCTGGAACCGTCCAAAACATGATGGTGGTAGCAAACTCATTGGTTACTATGTTGAGGCCTTGAAGCTTCCAGGTGAAAAGTGGATCAACACCACCAGTCACAGTGTGCCAAAAGAGGACCACGTCGTCACTGGACTAGAAGAGGGAGCCCAATACAAGTTCAGAATCATTGCAAAGACAGCAGTTACTGTCAGTCAGCCTTCGGAAGAGTCTGATGTAATCGCAGTGATTGCACAACATGGTAAATCTTGTTTCCTCTCAATGTTTTAATTTTTATCGACCCCACAAACCTTCAAACAAGTCGTCATCATATTTTCCCGTTGTGTCAAATTTCAGTTCCACCAAGGGTCGAGATCAGTCTTGAAATGAAGAACCTTATCGTAGTCAAAGCTGGAGCCAATGTCTGCCTTGAGGCTGAGGTTTATGGCAAACCACCACCAAAGGTGACGTGGAAGAAAGAAGGCGCCCCGCTGAAACTCGTTGAAGGCATGAAGATGTCTCAGAAAAGACATCTGTTCCTCTTAGAATTATTCTCTGTGACAAGAAAAGAGACTGGGGAGTACACGATTGTTGCTGAGAACCCAAGCGGCACAAAGTCTGGCAACTTTAAGCTGAAAGTATTAGGTAAGCTGTTATTTACAACATCATAATGCATGTCTCCACTGGCATACAGAAATTCTTCTTGATTTCAACAGATTTCAACAGTATACATTCTTTTTCTTTCGCCATTACTGTTACTCTCTAAATAAAATATTCATACTGGACTTTTTAAACAATGGTTAGAGTCACGGAAAATTCTGTATCAGTACAAGTGAACACCCAGCCCTGAAAGCTAACTTGCTGCACTATCAAACATGCATTATTACTATTGTGAAATAATCCCTTTCCACAGACAAACCTGGACCCCCAGCATCAGTTAAGATCAGCCATGTGTTTGCTGACCGTGTTAAACTGAGATGGGAGCCGCCTCATTCAGACGGTGGTGCTGAAATAACCAACTACATTATCGACAAACGAGAGACAAGCAGAGCTAACTGGGCTCAGGTTACCTCCAATCTCAGTGGTCAGCTTACAGACTGTTCAGTGGAGAAACTGATTGAAGGGCATGAGTATGAATTCCGTATCAGTGCTGAGAACAAATATGGTGTTGGTGACCCCATTGTTACTCACTCAGTGATGGCCAAGAATCCTTTCGGCAAGTATTTCTATTTCCTATTTTTCCCTACATCTGTTCATAATGAATAATTTACTCAGGAAACGTTGTTATTACTAT
Organism: Brachyalestes nurse; assembly: GCA_037974405.1. Classification (NCBI taxonomy): domain Eukaryota; kingdom Metazoa; phylum Chordata; class Actinopteri; order Characiformes; family Alestidae; genus Brachyalestes; species Brachyalestes nurse. The sequence goes on along the minus strand of JBBPCY010000002.1, from coordinate 797,354 downwards.
GTCCAGAGACACCAGTTTCCAATTTGTGTTTGTATTTCCTCAAATTTAGATGTTCCTGGACCATGTGACCCTCCCGTTGTTACCAATATCACCAAAGACCATATGACCGTGAGCTGGAAGGCCCCAGCTGATGATGGCAAGGCTGCAATCCTCGGATATATGGTTGAGAAGCGTGAAATTCAGGAACTCGCTTGGTCTAAAATCAATAGAAGACCTGTCATTGACAGAACCATTAAGGCTGCAGGCCTCACTGAGGGTTCTGAGTATGAGTTTAGGGTTATTGCTCTCAACAAAGCTGGTCTTGGTAAACCAAGCGACCCCTCTGCAGCTGCTCTTGCAGTGGACCCACTGTGTGAGTAAAATCCCCATTAAAGAATCCAGTTTTATCCACTTTTGAATGGGTTTGAGACGTGTGTTTGTTTATCCCACAGATCCTCCTGGCCCCCCTGCTTTCCCCAAGGTTGTTGACTCGACACACAGCTCAATCAGTCTATCTTGGACCAAACCTGCCTATGATGGTGGCTGTGAAATCTTAGGCTACCTAGTTGAAGTAAAGAGAGCTGATTCAGAGGACTGGATGAAGTGCAATATGCCCAAGAATCTCCAGGCAACCAAGTTCCTTGTCAGTGGCCTTATGGATAACACTGAATATCAGCTGCGTGTGACTGCTGTGAACAAGATAGGCTACAGTGAGCCAAGCGAAGTTCCTGGGAAACATCTGGCACAGGACATTTTAAGTATGTAAACCCTTTGGAGTCTCTACGTTGACCTTTCTGACTGTCCCGCCTATCCACTTGTCTAATTTATGTTTTGTTTCAATTTTCTTCTAGTTGCTCCTGAGGGTGAACTTGATGCAGATCTGAGGAAAGCAGTGGTTTTGCGTGCTGGAGTCACGTTGAGACTCTACGTGCCAATCAGAGGTCGTCCCGCACCAAAGGTGACATGGAGCAAAGTCAATGCCAACTTGAAAGAGAGGCAAGGTCTCACAATCAACACAACTGAATGGGATACATTCGTATACTGCGAGGACATCAACAGATACGATGCTGGCAAATACGTACTGACCCTTGAGAACAGCAGTGGAACCAAGTCCTACACTATTGTTGTCAAGGTCTTAGGTAATACTTTTTTAAAGAAATATAACTCTGAAATGTTTTTTTAAAGCTATAATATTATATCTACATTAGTTCTAACATATTGATCTCACATTTTGCAGATACGCCTGGACCACCACTCAATCTGATTGTTAAAGAGACATCAAAGAGTCATGCATCCATTACTTGGGATGCACCGCTGATTGATGGTGGAAGTCCGGTGAAGAGCTATGTTGTTGAAAAGCGTCTAGCAGAGAGGAAGGCGTGGACCTGTGTTGCTCCTGAGTGTCCCAAAACATCTTTCAGGATCACTAACTTGGAGGCTGGAAAAGCCTACTGTTTTAGAGTCTCAGCTGAGAATGTGTATGGTATTGGTGAGGGATGCGAGACAGCAGGACCAGTGAAAGCATCAGGTAAGAGGTTATTTCTGTGTCTTGACTTGAACTGTAGTTAGTAGTGCATTGAGAGCTGCTACTGTATATACATGTAACATCATTTCGCCCAAAATCAAATCATGATTTCTTTTACAGAGCAACCCGGACCAGTTGTGGACTTCAAGCCTGCCCTAGTCACCAAGGATTCCTGTACACTTAGTTGGAAGAAGCCCATCAGTGATGGTGGAAGTCATATTGTTGCTTATGCTCTAGAGATCAGTGAAGGTGAGGACAAATGGAAGCAGCTCGTGAAGGCCAAGCTCCTCCAATACACAGTAAAGGACCTTCAGGAAGGAAAGGAATACTCATTTAGAGTCAAAGCTTTCAATGAGTCTTCTGAAGGACCTCCTACTGAACTCACTATGGTGGCTAAAGATCAAGTCGGTATGTGTCAGTGATATAGCTCTTTAATTTTTTAGCTTTAATACTACTGTAACACCCTTTTGCTATAATATTGACATGTTATCCTAGCTGTTTTGTAGTATTTATGTAACCTGCTTACATTTAAATAATGAAATTTTCCTTACGTCCTTGCAGTTCTGCCAGACTGTGACCTTAAAGGTGTTCCAGACTCTTGTTATGTGGCAAAGGAGGGAAGCACTGTTCGCCTCACAATCCCCATTACCGGCATCCCTGTTCCAGTAGTCTTGTGGAAAAAGAGCGGTGTCACTTTAGGAGACAGTGGCAGAATCTCTGTCGAATCCACAGCAACAAACACAACCTTGTTGATACGTGACTGTCAAAGAGGTGATGCTGATAAATACTCCATCATTTTGAAAAATAGTGCAGGAACCAAGGAAGCCGCCATTGATATCAAGGTTGTTGGGAAGCCTGGAATTTGCACAGGGCCCTTCAAGTTTGATGAAATCACCGCTGATGGAATTACTTTGGAGTGGGGCCCACCCAAGGATGACGGCGGGGCAGAAGTTTCCAACTACATCTTAGAAAAGAGGCATTCTACAAGTAATAAGTGGGTCACAGTTGCTTCTGCCATTCAGAAGAACATCATGAGGGTAACAAGACTCCATGATGGGACAGAGTACCTCTTCAGAGTGTGTGCAGAGAACAAATATGGTGTGGGAGAGTTCCTCAGGTCGGATCCAGTGGTGGCTAAACATCCATTCAGTAAGTTTATTTTCTAGTGTTACGGAGACAAAAGCAGCTGTTGAAAGGCAACACATTCAGATACATTCCAGCAGGAAATCACCTGATATGTGCTCCCCATACATTATTACGTATTGTATTAATTGTAAGAATTATATGAATTATATGAAGTGATGAATTATATTTTAAGACAGACATATTCAAACAATTTAATCACAGGTCAGAATAAAATAATAAGAAGAATCACAATAACCCCATGTTCAAGCAAGTAGGCCTAAAATATTCATTATTGATGATCTGTGTCTTTTTTTCTTTGTTCAAAAGATGCCCCAGAGGCACCAGCTCCACCAGAAGTCTTGAGTATACGCCATGAGTCTGCCATTGTATCATGGTTAGATCCAAGGGATACAGGAGGCTCTCCTATTACGGGTAAATTTAACCAACGGTACATTTCTAAAATACTTATTGTTAACATGAAATCACACAAACTAATTCATTACCTTTTCGAATTCAGGATATCACGTGGAATACAAAGACAGGAACAGTTTATTGTGGAAGAGAGCCACCAAGACACCTCTGAGAGTGAAGGAGTGCAGAGTGACTGGCTTGGTCGAAGGGCTTGAGTACGAATTCAGAGTGATGGCTATAAACATGGCTGGACTTGGAAAACCAAGCAAACCCACCGAAGCCCTTGTTGCGCTTGATCCGATTGGTCAGTCCGTGTTCCTTAATATTTTATTGATTGTGTTTCATAAAATCTTACAAACAATACTAAGTAATGTATCATAATTTATATTAAATCTTCAGATCCTCCTGGCAAACCCGATGTGATCAGCGTCACAAGGAACACTGTAACACTCATTTGGACTGCACCAAAGTATGATGGAGGTCACAAGCTGACTGGCTATTTTGTTGAGAAACTGGAACACCCAGGAAAGGCCTGGATGAAGGCTAACCATGTTAATATCCAGAGCTGTGCCTTCACAGTAACGGATTTACTTGAAGGTGGAATGTATGATTTCAGAATTAGGGCAAAGAATGCAGCAGGAGCCATCAGTGCTCCCTCAGAGCAAACTGACACGCTTGTATGCAAAGATGAATATGGTAGGTTTTACTTAATGAGCTTGAATAATTCTCATTTGTATAACAGTCAAACCTATAAATAATCTCTTTTTTTACAGAGCCACCATCTATTACAATTGATCCTGAAATGAAAGACGGTGTCACTGTCAAGGCTGGAGAAACCATTGTAGTGTCTGCTTCAAGCATTCTTGGCAAGCCCCCACCTACAGCTGTATGGTCTAAGGGAGGAAGAGAATTTAAGCCCTCAGATATTGTCCAGATCACAACCACTCCTACATCTTCAACTCTCTCAATCAAATATGCCAGTAGGAAGAACACTGGGGAGTATACAATTACTGCAAGCAATCCGTTTGGTATTAAGGAAGAGAAAGTGAAGGTGAAAATCCTCGACGTGCCTGGTCCTCCGGGTCCTATTGAAGCCAGCAGTGTTTCTGCTGAAAAGTGCACACTGACATGGTTACCACCAGAGGAAGACGGAGGCTGCGCCATCAAATCGTATATTCTTGAAAAAAGAGAAACCAGCCGCCTTCTCTGGACTAAGCTGGCTGAAAACGTAATGGATTGCCGTTACGTAGCCAGCAAGTTGATTAAAGGCAATGAATACATCTTCCGTGTTTCAGCTGTGAATCAGTATGGCATCGGTGATGCTACTCAGTCTGGTCCAGTCAAAATGATTGACAGCTTTAGTAAGTACCAGTTTGTGTGTAGCTCTGTTTATTTCATTGTTCTATTGTGATGTGTTATTCTAAATCTTTTTATTTTGTTGTAATTTCTTTTTTTCCATAATAGGACCACCTGGGCCACCGTCAAAGCCTGAAATCGATAATGTTAGTGGAACTGCTGTAACTATTTCATGGAAGAGACCCGCTGTGGACGGAGGAAGTGACATTAGAGGATACAGTGTTGAGAGAAAAGAGAAGAGAGGTATGAGATGGGTCAGAGCATCGAAAAAGACCATTTCTGATCTACGCTACAAGGTGTCAGGCCTTTCCGACGGTGTTGAGTATGAGTTCCGTGTAACCGCGGAGAACAAAGCTGGTTTTGGAGAACCTAGTGAGCCATCACAGCCAGTGTTGACAAAGGATATCACATGTAAGTAAATAAAACCTTTCTGATGTTCCGTGCTTTCAAATAGTTGTTTCCCTTTAACGTTTTATTTTATGTCTATTTTCCTAATGTCCAGATCCTCCTGGGCCCCCATCCAACCCAAGAATCACTGATACAACCAAAACAACGGCAACATTCAACTGGGGAAGACCGTTCTATGATGGCGGACTGGATGTGACTGGATTCATCGTTGAGTACAAAAAGGAGGGAGATGATGACTGGATTGAAGCTACAACTTCTCCCTTGAGAATTCTTGAGCTTGTAGTTCCAAACCTACAAGCTGGAAACAAATATAATTTCAGAGTGAGTGCAATTAATACAGAAGGACGTGGGGAACCTGCTGAGATTGAGAAAGTTGTGGAACTTGTTGACCGCGAAGAGATCCCTGACTTTGAACTCGATGCGGAACTGAGGAGAACACTTGTTGTCCGCTCAGGTGCTTCTATTCGTTTATTCATCCCAATCAAAGGCCGTCCAACTCCAGACGTTACATGGATGAAAGAAGACATTCCTCTTAAAGGCCGTGCTCACATTGATACAACTGAGTCATATACTTTAGTAGTTATCCCTGAGTGCACTAGATATGATGCTGGTAAATACGTCTTGACGTTAGAAAATGTTGCTGGAAAGAAGACAGGATTTGTTAATGTCCGAGTCGTGGACACACCAGGACCTCCAATCAAACTGAAGCCAAGAGAAATCACCAAACACAGTATCACTCTTCAGTGGGAGATTCCAATTATTGATGGTGGATCTAAGATCATAAACTACATAGTTGAGAAGCGTGATGCAACTCGAAAGGCCTTCACAGCATGCACTACCAACTGCCAAAAGTGTTCCTACAAAGTTGCAGATTTAGAGGAAGGAGCTGAGTATTATTTTAGAGTCTCGGCTGAAAACGAACGAGGTATTGGTGAGGCAGCAGAAACTCCTCAGCCCATCCGAGCCTCTCAAGCTCCATCTGCACCAGACAATTTAATAGTTACTGAAGTGTCAAAGGAAACAGCAACTCTTGCGTGGACCAAACCAACACATGATGGTGGTAGCAGAATTACTGGCTATGTAATCGAGGCTCAGAAGAAGGATACTGAACAGTGGCTACATGTGACAACAATTAAATCTTTGGACTATATGGTAACAGACCTCGCTGAAAACGCAGAGTATGTGTTCCGTATTTTCGCTGTAAACAGCTCAGGTAGAAGTGAGCCTCGTGAAAGCCGGCCAGTCGTAATTAAGGAGCAGACCACACCCCCAGCGTTTGATCTCAGAGGTGTTTATCAGAAGGTAGTAGTAGCCAAAGCAGGTGACAATGTAAAGGTGGAAATTCCTGTTTTGGGTCGTCCAAGACCATCTGTTGTCTGGAAAAAAGAAGATCAGGAAATCAAACAGACACAAAGAATCAACATTGAAGACACAGCAACCTCTACAATCCTCAACATACGTGAAATCAAGAGAAAAGACGGAGGACAGTATTCAATGACAGGAAAGAATATATTGGGAACCGTGACAGAGATCATTACTGTCCAAGTACATGATATCCCAGGACCTCCAGTGGGACCAATAAAGATTGATGAAGTGTCTTGTGACTATGTGCTCATATCATGGGATGCACCAGAGAATGATGGAGGAGTTCCTATCAATAATTATATCGTTGAAATGAGGGAGACCACTGGCACCTCTTGGGTGGAGCTGGCAGCTACTGTCATTCGCACAACATTCAAAGCTGCACGTCTTACAACTGGAACTTGTTATCAGTTCCGTGTTAAAGCCCAAAACAGATATGGTGTTGGACCCAGCATAACATCAGAACCGGTTGTTGCAGCGTATCCATTCGATGTACCCAGCCATCCAGGAATCCCTCAAGTTGTTGCCTTTACAAAAGACTCTATTACAATCAGTTGGAATGAACCTTCCTCAGATGGTGGAAGCCCAATTTTGGGATATCACATTGAAAGGAAAGAGAAAAACAGTATCCTTTGGCAACGGATCAGCAAAGCTCTTGTGGTTGGAAACATTTTCAAATCATCAGGTCTGATGGATGCTATTGCATATGAATTCCGTGTTATTGCTGAAAACATGGCCGGTATCAGTAAACCAAGTAAGCCATCTGAGATGACATACGCACTTGATCCAGTGGACCCCCCCAGTCAACCAGTGGCGATTAATATAACCAGACATGAGGTTACTCTTCAGTGGATGAAGCCAGAGGGTGATGGTGGTTTCCCAATCACTGGGTACACAGTGGAGAAAAGAGAATTGCCCAATGGCCGCTGGTTAAAAGCCAACTTCAGCAATATCCATGAGACAAGCTTTACCGTAAGTGGTCTGACTGAAGATGCTTCATACGAATTCCGCGTCTTGGCGAGAAATTCTGCTGGATCTGTCAGTAAGCCCTCCAAACCTTCTCAAGTCATTATCTGCCGAGACGATATTGAGGAACCAAAACTCGATGTGGATGCCAGCTTTAGTAGTACCGTGGTGGTTAAAGCAGGAGATATTTTCAAACTAGATGCAAATGCTATCGGGAGACCAATCCCATCCTTGGTATGGACAAAAGATGGAAAGGAACTTGAAGATACAGCAAAACTAGAAATCAAAACAGCAGACTTCTATACATGTCTGATCAACAAAGACTCAGCACGAAGAGACGGCGGTGCGTTTACTCTGACTGCTAGCAACCCCGGAGGATTTGCTAAGTTTGTATTTAACGTCAAAGTCCTAGATAGGCCAGGACCTCCTGAAGGACCACTTCATGTTACAGACATGACAACAGAGAAATGCATTTTGTCATGGCTGCCACCACTTCAAGATGGGGGAGCGAAGATTGATTATTATATCATTCAGAGACGTGAAACAAGCAGACTTGCATGGACAAATGTAGCCACGGATTTACAAGTCAATCGCTATAAGGTTACCAAACTGCTGAAGGGAAATGAATACATCTTTAGAGTTATGGCCGTGAATAAATATGGAGTTGGAGAACCCCTTGAGTCTGACCCTGCTGTTGCAACTAACCCATACGTACCCTCTGATCCACCACAAGCCCCAGAAGTAACAACAATTACGAAGGACTCTATGGTAGTGTGCTGGGGACACCCCGAGTGCAATGGAGGCAGTCCAATTAATACCTACATCATTGAAAGAAGGGATAAAACTGGTCTTCGCTGGGTCAAATGCAACAAGAGATCAGTTACCGATTTGCGCTTCAAAGCGTCTGGACTCACGCCAGGGCACGAATATGAATTCAGAATCCTTGCTGAGAATGCTGCTGGTTTAAGCGCCCCGAGCCCTTCGAGCCCCTTTTATAAGGCATGTGACACAATATTCCAACCTGGACCTCCAGGAAATCCAAGAGTTTTGGACACAAGCAAGTCATCGATTACCGTTGCTTGGAACAAACCAGTTTATGATGGTGGCTCAGATATTACAGGATATATTGTAGAAACTTGCCTGCCAGAAGAAGATGAATGGACAATTGTCTCTCCGAGGGAGGGTCTTACAGGAACTTCATTGACCATAACAAATCTAGTTGAAAACCAAGAATATAAAATAAATATTTCTGCTTTGAACTGTGAGGGTGTTGGAGAGCCTGCATCCGTACCTGGCTCACCAAAAGCAGAGGACAGATATATTGCTCCTGAAATTGAGCTTGATTCAGACCTTCGCAAAATAGTGAGCATAAGGGCTTGCAGCACTTTGAGATTATTTGTGCCAATTAAAGGAAGACCCGCACCAGAAGTGAAATGGTCTAGAGAGCATGGTGAACCCCTTGACAGAGCAGCTATTGAGATTACATCATCATTCACATCACTTGTTGTTGAGAATGTCGACAGGTTTGATAGTGGAAAATATATGCTAACTGTGGAAAACAGCTCAGGAAGCAAAACAGCATTTGTGAATGTCAGGGTGCTTGACACTCCGGGGGCACCTCAAAACCTCATAATTAAGGAAATTACAAGAGATTCAGTCTCACTAATCTGGGATCCTCCTATCATTGATGGTGGATCAAGAGTCAGACATTACCTCGTAGAAAAACGTGAATCGACAAGAAAAGCGTACTCCATTGTAAATGCGTCCTGCCCCAAAACAAGCTGGAGAATTGGTGATCTACAAGAGGGTAATTTGTATTTCTTCAGAATTTTGGCTGAAAATGAATTTGGTGTCGGCCTCCCTGTGGAAACTGCTGAACCTGTCAAGATTTCTGAAAAGCCTCTACCTCCCGGCAAGGTGACTCTCAAAGAGGTAACGGGCAGCACTGTAACTCTATCTTGGGAGAAGCCAGATCATGATGGAGGAAGCAGGATAACAGGATACATTGTGGAAATGCAAGGAAAAGGCAGTGACAAATGGACTCAGGTCATGACTGTTAAAGTAACAGAAACAGTTATTGCTGGTCTGACACAAGGCGAAGAGTACTCATTCCGTGTATCAGCAACAAATGAAAAGGGAACAAGTGATCCTCGTTCTCTCAATGTGCCTGTAGTGGCAAAGGACATTGTAATCACACCAGCATTCAAGCTCTTGTTCAGTACATTTAGTGTGCTGGCAGGCGATGACCTCAAAATTGATGTACCTTATGTTGCTCAGCCCAAAGCAGCAGCCACATGGTTCAAAGATGGCATTGTTCTGAAAGAGACAACAAGAGTAAATGCTGAAGTAACTGACAGGCATCTGTATCTTGTAATCAAGGAGGCAACACGGGATGATGTGGGTATATATACCATCAAGCTTTCAAACTCGGCTGGAGAGGCCACGACCGACATTAACGTTGTTGTTCTAGACAAACCTGGTCCTCCAACTGGCCCAATCAAAATAGATGAAGTAACTGCAGAGAGTGTGACACTCTCATGGCAACCACCAGAGTATGAAGGTGGCTGTGCAATCAATAATTATATTGTGGAAAAAAGAGATACATCTAGCACAAACTGGCAGATAGTGTCAGCCACGGTGGCTAGAACAACGATTAAAGCAGGAAGACTGAAGACTGGCTGTGAGTACTTGTTCAGGATTGCAGCTGAAAACAGATACGGCAAGAGCTCATTCCTGCTGTCAGACTCTGTTGTTGCACAGTATCCATTCGAGGTCCCAAGTGCACCAGGAATTCCCACTGTTCAGTCTGTTACCAAAGAAAGTATGGTTGTGGTTTGGAACAAACCTAGCAGTGATGGTGGAAGCAAAATTCTGGGCTACCATCTGGAAAGTAAGGAAAGAAATAGCCTCCTCTGGGTAAAACAAAACAAAACTATCATTCCAGATGCAAGATTCAAGATCAGCGGTCTTGAAGAAGGCATTGAATATGAGTACAGAGTTTATGCAGAGAATATTGTTGGTCTAAGCAAGGTAAGCAAAGTGTCAGAAATTCAGGTGGCCAGAGATCCTTGTGATCCTCCAGGTAAACCAGAAGCAGTGATTGTCACCAGAAGTTTTGTAACGCTTAGATGGACAGCACCAGAATTTGATGGAGGCAGCAGGATCACTGGCTATGTTGTTGAGAAGAAAGAGTTGCCTAATGGCCGCTGGATGAAGGCTAGTTTCGCTAATGTCATAGAAACTGAATTCGTCATCAGTGGCTTGGTGGAAGACCAACGGTATGAATTCCGTGTCATTGCAAGGAACGCTGCAGGAGTATTCAGTGTTCCATCTGCCAGTACAGGTGCAATCACAGCAAAGGATGAAGTTGAGCCACCTATGATTGATCTGGATGCTAAATATTCTCAGACTATTGTTGTTAATGCTGGAGAATCATTCAAGATCGATGCTGGAGTACTTGGCAAGCCTGTTCCATCAGTTCACTGGATAAAAGCTGGTGAGGAACTTGTAAATACAGCTAGACTTGAGATTAAGAATACGGACTTCACAGCTTCTTTAAGTGTAAAAGAGGCTATTCGTGTTGATGGAGGCCAGTATACGCTGTTACTGAAAAACGTTGGCGGAGAGAAATCAGTAGGTGTCAATGTCAAAGTTCTAGACAGGCCTGGGCCACCAGATGGGTCTATTTCAGTCTATGGGGTTACAAGTGAGAAGTGTTGCATAGCTTGGAAAACACCTTTACATGATGGAGGTGCCGAAGTATCCCATTACATCGTCGAGAGAAGAGAGACCAGCCGATTAGTCTGGACAGTTGTGGAATCCAAGGTGCAAACCCTGAATCTGAAGATCACCAAGCTTCTTCCAGGAAATGAGTACATCTTTAGAGTGATCCCTGTCAACAAATATGGAATTGGTGAACCTCTGGAGTCTGATCCAGTCATCGCAGCAAATCCATTTGTAACACCTTGTGCACCAACTGGTGTTGCTGTCTCCAATATCACAAAGGACTCCATGGTTGTTACATGGGAAAGACCTACTAATGATGGCGGTAATCCGATTTCAGGATATGTTATAGAAAAGCGGGATAAAGAAGGTGTTAGATGGACAAGATGCAACAAGCGTGTAGTTAGTGAACTGCGCTTCAGAGTCACAGGTCTTCTTGAAAATCGCAGTTATGAATTCCGTGTCTCTGCTGAAAATGCTGCTGGAGTTGGCAAACCAAGTGCCCCCACCGTGTACTACAAGGCACTGGATCCAATCTTTAGACCAGGTCCACCAAACAATCCCAAGGTTATTGATATCTCTAGGTCATCTGTTGTTCTGCAGTGGGGAAAACCCATTTATGACGGTGGATGTGAGATTCAAGGTTACATCGTTGAGGCCTGTGAGGGCACCTCTGATGAATGGACAATTTGCACACCACCAACTGGAATCACAGCAACACGATTCGAAGTTAAAAAACTGTTGGAAAAACATGAATACAAATTCCGAATTTGTGCCATAAATAAGATTGGAGTTGGTGAAAACGCTGATATCAAGGGATCCATACTCATAGAAGACAAACTTGAGGCGCCAGATATTGATCTTGATGCTGAGTTGAGAAAAATGGTCACAGTTAGAGCTGGAGGATCCCTTAGACTATTTGTTCCAATCAAAGGGCGGCCTGTTCCTGAAGTGAAATGGGGAAAAGCTGAGGGGGAAATTAACGAGACAGCACAGATTGATATCACAAGTAGCTACACCTCACTTGTAATTGAAAACATCAACAGATTTGACAGTGGAAAATACATTTTATCTTTAGAAAATTCAAGTGGAACAAAATCTGCTTTTATTAGTGTCAGAGTGCTTGACACTCCTGATGCACCAGCAAATTTCCATGTGAAAGAAATAACAAAGAATTCAATTACCTTGACCTGGGAGCCACCTTTGCTTGATGGTGGAGCTAAGATCAAAAATTATATTGTTGAGAAGCGTGAGAGTACAAGAAAAGTATACTCCGCTGTTGCTTCCTGCAACAAAATGACATACAGGATTGAACCACTTGAAGAGGGCCACAACTATTTCTTCAGAGTGCTTGCTGAAAATGAACATGGTATTGGATTACCTGCTGAAACTCCAGAACCTCTGAAAATTTCAGAGGTACCCCAACCTCCTGGAAAGGTCACTGTAGTGGACGTTACACGCAAGAGCATTTCTTTGTCCTGGGAAAAACCAGAGCATGATGGCGGTAGCCGAATATCCTACTATGAAGTTGAGATGCAAGCAAAGGGCATTGAAAAATGGTCTCTGTGTGCCCAAGTTAAATCGCTGGACACCACTATTACCAATTTAGCTCAAGGTGAAGAGTACAGTTTCAGAGTACTTGCAGTTAATGATAAAGGAAAGAGTGATCCTAGACTTCTAGCAAATCCTGTTATCGCAAAGGACCTCGTCATTGATCCATCTGTGAGGACAAAGCTTAGTACCTACAGTGTACAGGTTGGTCATGACCTGAAAATTGAAGCCCGTATTACTGGTCATCCAAAACCAACTATTACATGGACTAAAGATGGTGCAGCTCTGAAACAGACCACAAGGGTTAATGTTGCAGACACTGCACACCACACAACTCTCTCCATTAAAGATGCAACAAGGGACGATGGAGGTATGTACAACATTACAGTGGCCAATATTCTTGGACAAAAAGAGGCCACCATTGAAGTCATCATACTTGAAAAACCCGGACCTCCAACAGGCCCAGTCAGGATAGATGAAGTAAGTGCAGAGAGTATTACATTGTCTTGGGATCCTCCAACCTATATTGGAGGTTGTCAGATATCAAATTACATTGTACAAAAGAGAGACACAACAACAACCAACTGGGTAGTCGTTTCAGCTACTGTGGCAAGGACTACACTCAAAGTTGGAAATTTGAAAACTGGAGCTGAGTATCAGTTCAGGATCTTTGCTGAGAACAGATATGGCACAAGCTATGCAATAGACTCAGAGCCAGTTGTTGCTCAGTACCCTTTCCAAGAGCCAGGTGTCCCTGGAACTCCATTTGTTTCAGCATTCACAAAAGAGTCCATGGTTGTTGAGTGGCACAAGCCAGCTTCTGATGGTGGCAGTGTTATTCTTGGATATCATCTTGAGAGAAAGGAAAAGAACAGTATCCTATGGACAAAGATAAATAAAACACTTATTCAAGACACAAGATTTAAAACATCACCATTAGAGGAAGGCATTGAATATGAGTTCAGAGTTTCTGCTGAAAATATTGTTGGAATTGGCAAATGCAGCAAAGTTTCTGAGGGTTGCGTGGCACTTGACCCATGTTATCCTCCTGGAACTCCTGTGCCAGTAATTGTGACAAGGCACTCAGTGATGCTCAGATGGACGCCACCAGAATATGATGGAGGCAGTCTGATCACTGGCTATGTTGTAGAGAAGAGAGACCTCCCAGAAGGCCGTTGGATGAAAGCAAGTTTTACAAACATTCTTAACACCGAATTTACTGTAACAGGTCTGACGGAAGACTCAAAGTATGACTTCAGAGTCATCGCCAGAAATGGTGCTGGATCAGTCAGCAAACCTTCTGGGTGCACTGGGCCAATCACAGCAAAGGACGAAGTTCAGCCGCCAACCTATGAAATCGACTCAAAGTATAGCCAAATCATAACCGTAAATGCTGGGGAATCATTTACACTGGAGGCTTCAGTGCTGGGAAAGCCAGTCCCTACAATGCAGTGGTTCAAAGGTGATGTGGAAGTTGAAAATAGCGCTAGAGCTGAGACCAAGAACACTGACTTCACAGCTGTTCTTGTTGTCAAAGATGCCATTAGAATTGATGGAGGACAGTACACTTTGCACCTCACTAATGTTGGCGGCACTAAATCTGTGCCTTTCAATGTAAGAGTTCTTGATAGACCTGGGCCTCCAGAAGGACCTTTAACAGTCTCTAATGTAACAAGTGAGAAGTGCTCATTATCATGGCTTCCTCCTAGACACGATGGTGGTAGCAGTATTTCTCATTACGTCATTCAGAAGAGAGAAACGAGTCGTCTTGCTTGGACTGTAGTGTCTAGTGATTGTGGAGCAACTATGTTCAAGGTCACCAAACTTCTTAAAGGAAATGAGTACATTTTCCGTGTCATGGCTGTCAACAAGTATGGTGTTGGTGAACCTTTGGAATCTGTCCCAGTAATTATGAGAAATCCATTTGTTCCTCCTGGACCTCCTCAAGAACTGGAAATAACAAACATTTCAAGGGATTCCATGACCGTGTGCTGGACTCGTCCTGTGACTGATGGTGGAAGTGAGATTGTTGGTTACATTGTAGAGAAGAGAGACAGAGCTGGAGTCAGATGGACAAAATGTAACAAACGTAGAGTCACTGACCTTCGATTCAGAGTTACAGGTCTCACAGAGGATCACGAATATGAATTCAGATTATCTGCAGAAAATGCTGCTGGAGTTGGACAACCAAGTCCAGAAACTACATATTACAAAGCATGTGATCCCACATTTAAACCTGGTCCACCAGCTAATGCGCACCTTGTTGACACCACAAAGAACTCAGTGACTATTGAATGGAGCAGACCAATTTATGACGGTGGGTTAGACATCCAGGGCTATGTTGTGGAAATCTGCAAAGTTGATGAAGAGGACTGGCTAACATGTACGCCACCTAGTGGATTGAATGATACTAAATTCACAATAACCAAACTAACAGAACACCAAGAGTATATGGTTCAGGTATGCGCTCTGAATAAACTAGGTGTTGGTGAGCCAGTTGCTTTACCAGGCACAGTGAAGCCAGTTGATAAAATGGATCCTCCAGAAATTGAACTTGACGCTGAGTTAAGGAAGGGCATTGTGGTCCGTGCCGGAGGATCTATGAGAATCTGTATACCCTTCAAAGGCCGTCCCACTCCAGAAATAGGTTGGACTAAAGATGATGGTGACCTACCAAGTAGAGCCCTAATTGAAAAGGGGGCGGATTATACCCAGCTCTCCCTTGACATCTGTGACAGGTATGATGCTGGAAAATACACACTGACTCTCGAGAACAGCAGTGGCACCAAGTCAGCATTCGTTTCAGTGAAAGTACTGGATACACCAGGCGCTCCATTAAACCTGATTGTGAAAGATATCACAAGAAACTATGTCACTCTTGTTTGGGAGCCTCCACTTATTGATGGTGGTGCAAAGATAAAGAACTATATCGTGGACAAGCGTGAATCGACTCGGCCAGCTTTCTCTAACATCACCACAAAATGCACCAAGACAACTTTACGTGTTGGTGACCTTACTGAAGGTGCCATTTATTACTTCAGAGTCATGGCTGAAAATGAGTTTGGAGTTGGTCTGCCTATAGAAACTGAGGAATCTGTAAAGACAGCAGATCCTCCTCTTTCTGTGGGAAAGGTCACTTTGACAGATGTGACTAAGACCACCGCTTCACTGTCATGGGAGAAACCAGATCATGATGGAGGTAGCAGGATTCTAGGATATTACATTGAAATGCAGCCCAAAGGATCTGAAGACTGGGTAATAGCAGCAACTACCAAAACTTGTGAGGGAACTGTTACAGGACTTAGTGCTGGTCGAGAGTATCTATTCAGGGTTTCAGCCTTCAATGATAAGGGACGAAGTGATTCAAGGCCACTAGCTGCTCCGGTCATAGCTAAAGATATCACAATTGAACCAACACTCAAAATGACTTGCAGCACATACAGTGTGCAATGTGGAGAAGACCTCAAAGTAGAAATTCCAGTTAAAGGTCGTCCAACACCAAAGGTTACATGGACAAAAGATGGCCAAGCGCTTAAAGAAACAACTAGACTAAATGTCTTAAGCACTGCAACATCTACAGTCCTTAGCATCAAAGATTCCAGTAGAGAAGATTCTGGCAAATACACAGTAACAGCTACAAATAATGTAGGTACAGTCTCAGAGGAAATTGGCATAATCATCCTAGACAAACCAGGCCCACCAGTTGGACCAGTTAAAATTGAGGAAGTTAGTGCCAATTATGTTGTAATTTCCTGGGAGCCACCTGTGTACACCGGAGGTTGTCAGATAAACAATTACGTCGTTGAAAAACGGGACACCACTACCACAGCCTGGCAGATTGTTTCCGCAACCATTGCTCGGACAACGATCAAAATCTCTAAGCTGAAAACTGGTTCAGAATATCAGTTTAGAGTATTTGCTGAAAACAGATATGGGAAGAGTACATCATTAGACTCATCACCTGTTATTGTCAGTTACCCTTTCAGTGAACCTGCAGCACCTGGCATGCCATTTGTGTCCTCAGTGACAAAGGATCATATGGTTATTGAATGGAAGCCACCTACCAATAATGGAGGCAGTGCTGTTCTTGGGTATCATCTTGAGCGCAAAGAGAAAAACAGCATTTTGTGGACAAAACTTAACAAGCTCCTCATTACTGACACTCGATTAAGAACAAATGGTCTTGAAGAAGGCATTGAGTATGAATATAGAGCGTTTGCTGAAAATATTGCAGGATTGAGTCCAGCTAGCAAAGTTTCAGAAAGTATTGTTGCACGTGATCCATGTGATCCCCCTGGAACTCCTGAAGCTATTGTTATCACAAGGAGTCTGGTCACACTTCAGTGGACGAAGCCACAGTATGATGGAGGCAGCGCAATCACAGGTTATATTGTTGAGAGGAAGAAACTGCCTGAAGGCCGTTGGATGAAGGCCAGTTTCACAAATATAATTGACACTCAGTTTACAGTTACAGAATTAACTGAAGGAGAAAGATATGAATTCAGAGTAATTGCAAGAAATGCAGCTAGTGTTTTAAGTGAACCTTCTGAAAGCACCGGGCCAATTACTGCACAAGACGAGATTGAAGCACCTTCAGTCTCCATGGACTCAAAATTCAAGGACGTCATAATTGTGAATGCTGGCGAAACATTTACCATTGATGCTGATATTGCTGGCAAACCATTACCTGATATCATGTGGCTAAAGGACGGGAAAGAAATTGACAGTGCTACTCAAAGGATGGAAATTAAGTCCACCATTACACGCACTGTTCTCACTGTCAAAGACTGCATAAGAGTCGATGGTGGACATTTCGTCCTGAGCCTCAGCAATGTGGGCGGAACAAAGTCAGTGCCAGTAAATGTCAAAGTTCTGGACAGACCTGGCCCACCAGAGGGACCTCTGAAGGTAACTGGTGTAAAAGCAGAGAAATGTTATTTACATTGGAGTCATCCAACACATGATGGCGGAGCTAGTATTTCTCATTACATCATTGAAAAGAGGGAAACCAGCAGATTATCTTGGACATCTGTAGAACCTAAAATTCAAGCTATCAGTTACAAAGTCACTAAGCTCTTGCCGGGCAATGAGTACATCTTTAGGGTCATGGCAGTGAACAAATATGGTATTGGTGAACCACTTGAATCTGATCCAGTTATTGCAAGAAATCCTTTCAAGACCCCGGGTGCTCCTTCCACGCCAGAAGCAGGTGCAATCACTCGGGACTCTATCGTCCTTTCATGGGAACGGCCAGAGGATGATGGTGGCTCACAAATTGAGGGCTATGTCTTGGAGAAGCGCGATAAAGAGGGTGTCAGATGGACAAAGTGTAACAGGAAAAGACTAACCGATCTACGGTTTAGAGCGGCTGGATTAGCAGAAGGACACTCTTATGAGTTCAGAGTATCTGCTGAAAATGCTGCAGGTGTTGGTACACCAAGCGAACCATCTGAATATTACAAAGCCTGTGACGCAACCTATCCTCCTGGCCCTCCAAGCAATCCCAAAGTGACAGACCATTCAAGCACTACTGTTTCCCTGGCCTGGAGTAGGCCCATTTATGATGGTGGTGCATCCATCTCTGGATATATTGTTGAGAAGAAAGAAACCAGTGATGATGAGTGGATTGTGTGTACGCCACCCACTGGTGTACAGGCAACACACTTCACAGTGAAAAAACTGAAGGAAAACGCAGAGTACAACTTCCGTATTTGTGCAATTAATATCGAAGGTGCTGGAGATCATGTTGATGTCCAAGGCTCTGTAGTTGCTGCTGAAAAACTTGAGGCCCCTGAAGTGGAGTTAGATGCTGACTTGAGGAAAATTGTGACTGTTCGGGCAAGCGCAACACTTCGCTTGTTTGTCACCATTAGAGGAAGGCCTGAGCCTGAAGTTAAATGGACCAAGGCAGAAGATACCCTAACAGAGCGTGCCCAGATTGAAGTCACAAGCTCTTACACCATGCTTGTCATTGACAATGTTGACAGATTTGACAGTGGTAAATATGTTGTGACTCTTGAAAATAACAGTGGAAGCAAGTCTGCATTCGTTAACGTCAGAGTCTTGGACTCCCCAAGTGCTCCAGTGAACTTTATGATTAAGGACATCAAAAGAGATTCAGTCCAGCTGCAGTGGGAACCACCACATATTGACGGAGGAGCCAAAATTACTCATTACATTGTGGAGAAACGGGAATCTAAACGAATGGCATTTACAACTGTGACAAACAACTGTGTTAGAAATTCATTTAAGGTTGATGATCTTCAGGAGGGAGGTCTGTTTCACTTCCGTGTACTGGCTGTGAATGAACTTGGTGTTGGCTTGCCTGCAACTACCACAGAACCAGTCAAAGTTTCTCAAGCCCCTCTTCCACCTGGTAAGGTCACACTTGTAGATGTAGCTCGCCATAGTGCAAGTCTCTCATGGGAAAAGCCAGACCATGATGGTGGTAGCAAAATAACAAGCTACATTGTGGAAATGTTGACCAAAGGATCGGATAAATGGACTACATGTGCTACAGTTAAAGCTCTGGAAGCCACAATTGAAGGACTCACAACAGGAGAAGAATATTCATTCAGAATTATAGCTGTTAATGACAAAGGAAAGAGTGATCCTAAACCCCTGATGGCACCTGTTGTGGCCAAGGATATTACTCTTGAACCGATTATTGACCTGTTATTTAACGCTTACAGCGTTAAGGCTGGCGATGATCTCAAAATCGATGTTCCATTTAGAGGGAGACCTCATCCAGAAGTAATATGGAAGAAAGATGGCCATTCACTGAAGCAAACAACCAGAGTAAATGTTCTGCCATCTAAAACATCTTCTAAGATTGTCATTAAAGACGCAACAAGGGAAGATGCAGGAAAATATGAAATTACACTGACCAACTCCATTGGTGTAAAATCAGCTGAAATAACAGTAATTGTTCTGGACAAACCCGGTCCACCGAGTGCAATCAGAGTTGATGAAGTGAGTGCAGATTTCATCTCATTATCGTGGGATCCTCCGGTTTATGATGGTGGTTGTCAAATTAACAACTATGTTGTTGAGAAGAGAGACACAACCACTACAACATGGCAAATCGTATCAGCCACAGTGGCCAGGACATCGATCAAAGTATCTCGCTTAACACAGGGAACAGAATATCAGTTCCGTATTGCTGCTGAAAATCGTTATGGCAAGAGTCATGCTGTTGACTCTGCCCCAATAGTTGCACAGTACTCCTTCACACCACCTGGCCCTCCAGCTGACCTTCAGGTTACTCATGCCACAAAATCAGGCATGTTGGTTACATGGAAACGACCAGCCAATGATGGCGGAAGTCCAGTCATTGGATATCACTTGGAATGCAAAGACCAGAGCAGCATTCTCTGGACAAAAATTACTCGGGGTCTTGTTGCTGATACTCAGTTCAAAGTAACTGGTCTTGAAGAAGGTCTCCTCTATCAGTATAGAGTATATGCAGAGAATATTGCTGGCATTGGACAATGCACAAAAGCATGCGAGCCTGTTGCTGCAAGAGATCCATGTGATTCTCCAGGTCAGCCAGTTGTTATGAATATAACGAGAACTTCTGTTTCTCTCTCCTGGACAAAACCTGAAAACGACGGAGGAGCCAAGGTGACTGGTTATATTGTTGAACGTAAAGAACTTCCAGATGGTCGTTGGTTGAAGTGCAATTTCACCAATCTCCAAGAAACATATTTTGATGTGACAGGTCTTATCGAAGATCAAAGATATGACTTCCATGTAATTGCAAAGAATGCAGCTGGTTTACTCAGTGAGCCATCAGAGGGTACAGGCCCTGTTACAGTCAAAGATGATGTGGATCCACCACGTATCACAATTGAGGACAAACTCAGACAGCTTGTTGTAGTCAAAGCAGGAGATATACTGAGAATTGATGCTGACATTTCTGGACGCCCAATACCTGTGATTTCATGGACGAAGGATGGAAAAGAAATAGTGGCTAAAGCAAGAGTTGAAATTTCTTCAACGCTAACATCTACCACATTGATTGTTAGGGAGAGTATCAGAAGAGACTCTGGGCAGTATGTTCTGACATTACAGAATGTTGCTGGTACCAGATCTTTAGCTGTGAACTGTAAAGTCCTTGACAGACCTGGCCCTTCATCTGGACCATTGGAAGTCACTGGTTTGACAGCAGAAAAATGCACATTAACTTGGGGACCACCTCAAGAAAACGGCGGCGCTGAAATTCAGCACTACATTGTGGAGAAACGTGAGACAAGCCGTCTTGCCTGGACCCTTGTCTATGCAGACATGAAGGCCACAACATGCAAAGTCACAAAACTGCTTAAGGGCAATGAATACATTTTCAGGGTTCGGGGAGTAAATAAGTATGGAACCGGGGAAGCTCTGGAGAGCGATCCTGCTAAGGCCATGGATCCATTTACAGTACCTGCTGCACCTACAGAGGTCGAAGTCACAAGTGTGACAAGTGAAGCAATGACAATCTGCTGGGAAAGACCTGTCTCTGATGGTGGTAGTAGCATTAGTGGCTATGTGATTGAAAAACGTGAAAAATCTGGTCTCCGTTGGGTCCGCGTCAATAAAAAGCCTGTTTATGACCTAAGGGTCAAAGCTTCGAATCTCCGCGAAGGATGTGAATATGAGTATCGTGTCTATGCAGAGAATGCTGCAGGTTTAAGTGCACCAAGTGTGCCTTGCCCTTTGACAAAGGCAGAGGATCCGCTGTTTTTGCCATCCCCACCAGCTAAACCAAAGATAATCGATTCTACTAAAACCACAATAACGCTGTCTTGGAACAAGCCATTGTTTGATGGTGGTTCTCCTATCACAGGATACTCAGTTGAATACAGGAAGACCAACGATGAGGACTGGGTTGTTGGAGTCCGACACACTAAGAACACCGAGTTCACTGTCGTAGGGCTGACCTCGGGAGCAGAATACGTCTTTGTGGTTAAATCGGTAAACAAAATGGGTCCAAGTGAGCCAAGTCCAGAAACTGATCCACAAGTGGCAAAGGACAGAGAAGATGAACCCGTTTTCCTCATCAGTAATGAAATGCGAAAGACACTGATTGTCAAAGATGGCAGCTCATTCACTTTGAGAGTCCCATTCAAGGGGAAGCCCGTGCCAAATGTAATGTGGAACAAACCCGACGTTGATCTTAGAGTTAGGGCAGCCATTGATACTACTGACACTTGCACATCTATCACAATTGAGCAAGCTACAAGAAATGACTCGGGCAAATACACTGTGACTCTTCAAAATGTTGCTGGTACAGCTACACTAACACTGAGTGTGAAAGTTCTCGATACACCTGGACCACCAGCCAGTGTTTCAGTGAAAGAAGTGACCAAAAACACTGCCACGATCACATGGGACATGCCAGAAAATGAAGGTGGTGCCCCTGTCAAAAACTACCTTGTTGATCTGCGCGAAGCAAGCAAAAAGGGATGGACGAGGATCACAGATAATTGTCCTCGGCTTACCCTTAGGGTACCTGACCTTCAAGAGGGAGGTGTTTATTATTTCAGAGTCACTGGTGAAAATGAATATGGAATTGGAGTACCTCTCGAAACCAAAGAGGGAACCAAGATTACAGGTATGTGATTACAATATCTGACTGTAACATTAACAAAAACAGTTTGCCTTGATAAATATTTTTTTTTGGTTTTTCTTCGCATGTAGTTTCCTTTTTTTTTTTTTTAAAAATCTATACACATCCTTTTATTTCAGAAAAACCGAGCCCACCAGCAAAACTTGGAGTCACTGATGTCACGAAAGACAGTGTCTCCCTAGCTTGGAGTAAACCTGAGCATGACGGCGGTAGCAGGATTACCAACTATCAGGTTGATGCTCTAGAAAAAGGACAACAGAAGTGGATCAAGTGCGGTGTCACCAAAGCCACTTCTTTTGTTGTCTATGGCTTGAGGGAGAACGCTGAATACTTCTTCAGGGTTCGTGCTGAAAATCACGCTGGATTCAGTGACCCTAAAGACATGGTTCAGCCTGTGCTTGTTAAAGACCAGTTAGGTAAGTTATGCACTGGCATGTTTGCGTCCAGACCTTGTTGTATCTCTTTGAAATGACAAGTAGTTACAGATATATGAGTCTGACATGTTTCTTTTCTGTATCAACAGAGGCACCTGAGATTAATCTGAAGGACTTCCAACACAATACTGTGTATGTAAAGGCAGGTTCAAATCTTAAGGTTGAGATCCCTCTTACTGGTAAACCACTACCAAAAGTATCTCTGTCAAAGGATGATCATGTTCTGAGATCAACCATGAGGTTCAATTATGAAGTAACACCTGACTGTCTTATCATAACTCTGCGTGAGAGTGTTGCTCATGATGCAGGCAGATATGACATCACAGCCTCCAACTCAAGTGGAACCACCAAGTCCTTTATCAATATTGTAGTCCTGGACAGGCCGAGTTCACCTGTGGGGCCAGTTGAAATGTGTGACGTCACAGAGGACAGTGTCAGTCTGAAGTGGCTCCCTCCTGCGTATGATGGTGGTAGTCCAATCACCAACTACATTGTCCTGAAACGTGAAACAACTACTGCAAACTGGATTGAAGTTTCATCTGCAGTTGCAAGGTGCACAATTAAGATTCTGAAGCTGACGAATGGAGTTGAGTATCAGTTCAGAATAAGGGCAGAAAATCGCTTTGGTATCAGTGACCATCTTGATTCTCCACCTGTCACAGTCAGTCTTCCATACAGTAAGTAACATTTTTGCATTAGATTCACATATTTTGATTGGACTAGATGACAAATATCAAGAAAAATCTGTTCTTCTCCGTTTCAGCAATTCCTGAGGCACCTTCAACACCATGGGTATCTAATGTTACAAGAGAAAGCATTACTGTTAGCTGGAAAGAGCCGTCTTCCGATGGAGGAAGCCATGTGTTTGGATATCACCTTCATATGAAAGACAAAAACAGCATCCTGTGGAAGAAGGTCAACAAAACTGTTATTCGTGCGACGCATTTCAAGGCGTCAGACATCAGTCCTGGGCTGATCTATGAGTTCAAGGTGGCAGCAGAAAATGCAGCTGGCATCGGTCCAATCAGCAAGATTTCAGAAGCTGTGCTAGCAATTGATGCCTGTGGTAAGGATGTGTTAAAATTCAAAATCTATTGACCAAACACCAATATATTTTGAATATATATTAAATATACAAAGCTGCCGCTTTGGTATATTGTAGTATATTTGTAAAAATACATTAAAATATTGATTTTTTTCTATATAATTCTATATATAATATTTATTTTGCAAACATTATATATTTATACATTTTTCATTATATTTATTTTCTATATATGCAAACAATATATATATATATGTGTGTAATTATATTTAAATGTATATTTTATAATATGCTGACGAATCGATGTATTTACAATCATATATTTCACATCTATTTGTGGAATCTATGGTATGTGAATACATTGCTTTAAATATATTTTTAAATACATTTTTTACTTCGACAGCATAAATTCCAATATACTGCAGTATATTTCATTTCTGTATGGGGCTGTTCTAGTTTTAATTGTGATGATGTTTTTCAGAACCTCCAACCGATCTCCGTGTCACTGATATCACAAAGAGTTCCATCAGCCTCGCCTGGCAGAAACCCTCATATGATGGTGGAAGTAAAGTGACTGGGTACAAAATTGAGAAGAAAGATGGTCAAAAAGGCAAATGGTTGAAAGCTAATTTGACAAGAGTTTCTGATACCAAATACACCGTGTCAGGACTCACTCAAGATGAAGCTTATGAATTTAGAGTCCGGGCGAAGAATGCAGTTGGCTCTGTTAGTAACCCTTCGGCTACCGTCGGACCGGTAACATGCGTGGATACCTATGGTGCCCCTGAGATTGAACTTCCTCCGGGATATCTCGATGTCATTAAATACAAAGCTGGAGCAACAGTTCAGCTTAAAGTTGGTATTGTTGCCAAACCCCAGCCAACAATTGAATGGTTGAAAGACGGAAAAGAACTTGAGTCTGGACCCCAGATCACGATTTCAAGCACCAGTGATTCTGCATCCGTCTCAATTAGGGATGCCACACGTTTGAACACTGGAACATATGAACTCAAGATAAAGAATTCTTTGGGCTCAGCATATGCTGGCATCAGAGTACTTATTCAAGGTATGTTGCTAAAGACATTTCTATGTGCAACTTCAGTTTTATTGAAAAACAAAGGTGTGTTTTGTATGTTATGCATTGTAATGAATACTTTGTCTACCTTAGATAAACCTGGACCACCTGCAGGAGAGATTCAGTTCAAGAAAATCACAGCAGACACTATAACGATCATGTGGGATCCTCCAGCTGACGAGGGCGGAGCGATGGTCACCCATTACATTGTGGAGAAACGTGAAAGTAGCAGAATTATGTGGTCTATAATCTCTGAGAAACTGGAGGACTGCATTGTCTCTGTTCCAAGGCTGATCAAAGGCAATGAGTACATTTTCCGTGTCCGTGGAGTGAACAAGTATGGAATCGGAGATCCTTTAGAATCAGAGCCTGTCATTGCACGGAACTCCTTTGGTAAAATCATTTTCAGTCGTCTTTATTTAGCTGTGTCGATATTTTTTTGTCTTTTTAATTTACCCTGATGCTCTGTTTTCGCAGTACCTCCCAGCCAACCCTCCAAGCCTCAAGTCACCATGATTACCAGATCAACAATGACTGTGGTATGGGAAAGACCAAGCCAAGATGGAGGCAGCGATATTGATGGATATTATCTGGAGAAGCGTGAAAAGAAAAGTCTCCAGTGGTTCAAGGTCATCAAAGATACAATTCGCGATACCAGGCAGAAAGTGAGCAATCTCACTGAGGGCAATGAGTATCAGTATCGTGTTTGTGCAGTTAATAAAGCTGGAGCAGGTCACTACTCTGATGCATCCATCTTCTATAAAGCATATGATCCCATCGGTAAGATGATCTGTTGTATTTTGGTATTTGTTATAAATTATGAATAATATTCTTACAGTTATGGGTAACTAATGTTTCTTGTAAAATGTAATTTGTTTGTTAAGATGTTTTCTTAATTGACATTTCAGACCCGCCAAGTGAGCCCACGAAACTTAAAGTTGTTGATTCAACCAAGACATCTATTACCCTTGGATGGGTGAAGCCCGTTTATGATGGCGGCAGTGAAATCACAAGCTATGTCGTTGAACAAATGAAGGCTGATGAAAGAGAATGGGTTACTATAAGTTCTAAGGGTGAAGTAAGAACAACCGAGTATGTGGTGTCACATCTGAAACCAGGAGTGTACTACTTCTTCCGTGTCTCTGCTGTTAACTGTTCTGGTGTTGGACGTCCAATTGAAATAATTCAGCCGGTACAAGCGAAGGATATTCTAGGTTTGTGTTACTTCTGTGTCTAAAACATATTCGTAATTTTTCAAATGCCAACACGTCGGGGTTTAATATCTGGTTAAAAGTTTAGTTTATTTTTCAAACAAACATTTCAAACATATTCACTGTCATCATAATTACTTAACAGTTAATTTTTTGTTTGAAAAAAGAAGGAGGCAGAAGTAAAAACTTATTTGGCCCTAACCCTATCATACAATGTACCACTTACTTAACAACAAAAACAAAAACAAAACCAGAACATATCATTCACAATTTTTTAAAATTATATTAT
>JBBPCY010000002.1:734960-771184 GCA_037974405.1 Brachyalestes nurse | reverse complement strand
AGATTATTCCATAATTTAACCCCAACTATTGAGATACACATACTTTTAACAGTTGTTCTAACACTATGCATTTAAAATTCAATTTCTGTATTTAATTGGGAAGTAAGTTATTTCTTGCTTTATATATTATTTGTGCTGTTTTAAATTGAACTAAGTCTAAGAATTTTATATCTCGTGTTTTTATAACAAATGTATTTGTGTGGTCCTTATATCCTGCATTGTTAATCAATGTAATGGCCCTTTTCTGCATTATATTTATTGCTTGTATATTGCTTTTATATGTGTTTCCCCACACCTCTACACAATAACTCATAAAATATGGTAGTAGTAATGTATAATTTAATGTTTTTAATGTTCTTTTTTAATGTTTCAACAGAGGAGGCTGATGTTGATCTGGACATTTCAATGTCAACTCAGTATACAGCGAAGGCTGGAAGGGATGTGGAGATTATGATACCTCTCAAGGGCAGACCTGCACCAAACGTCACATGGAGAAGAGGAGACAGAAATATCGGTGGCGATGCAAAATACACCATTAATAACACAGAATATTCGACAACACTCATCATTCCAAAGGTCACTCGGGATGATTCAGGCAAATATCTTCTAGAGATTGAAAACGGAGTTGGCGAGCCGAAGACAATTACTATTTCTGTGAAGGTGTTAGATTCACCTTCTGCTTGCAGTAAGTTAGTGGTTAAAAACGTTACACGTGGTAAACTCACTCTGAGCTGGGAACCTCCTCTCATCGATGGTGGCTCCCCTGTTACCAACTATATCATTGAAAAGAAGGACGCTAAAATGAAGGCATACTCAATATTGACAACAGAATGTGCCAACACAGCATACAAGGTTGAAGGCCTGGAAGAGGAGATTGCGTATTTCTTCCGTGTATCTGCTGAAAATGAAAATGGCGTCGGCGATACTTGTGAGACAGTAGAACCTGTCAGAGCAACTGAAACTCCTGGTGCTGTAAAGGACCTTGTCATGGCAGACTCAACAAATACATCGGTAACTTTGGCATGGACCAAGCCTGACCACGATGGTGGCAGCCACATTTCTGAGTACATTGTTGAAAAGAAAACAAAAGGTGAGGAGACGTGGAGCCTTGGGGGCACATGCAGACGCTGCAAGTGTGAAGTGACACAGCTGAAAGAAAACTCTGAGATGTTCTTCAGAGTATTTGCCAAGAATGAGAAAGGTTGCAGTGACTTCTCTCAAGTAGGACCCATTACTGTGAAGGACTTCCTAATCCCACCTGAGGCTAAGCTTACAGACTATCCCAATGGAGAATTAAGTGTCCGTATTGGACAAAATGTAAATATTGAATTGCCGTACAAGGGTAAACCCAAACCAACAATTCAGTGGATGAAAGATGATGTTCCACTCAAGGAAAGCGAACAGGTCCGTTTCCGACAGACGGAGAACAAAGCTAGTCTGATTGTGAGAAGTGCAAGAAAAGAGAATGCAGGCAAATACACTTTGGTCCTTGACAACAGACTTGTCAAGAACTTCTTTGACATCAAGGTCACTACTCTTGGGCCACCCTCTGCACCAGTAGGCCCTGTCCGATTCGATGAAATCAAAGCACAGAGCATCATTATCTCATGGGATCAGCCGCAGGAAGACGGTGGTGGAGAAATCACCGCTTACAGTGTGGAAAAACGAGAAACGTCTCATGCAGCATGGAAGATTGTTTGTTCAAGTGTAGTTAGGACCACATATAAGATATCCAACCTGGTTAAGGGCACCGAGTATCAATTCAGAGTGCGCGCAGAGAACAAATATGGAGTAAGCGAGCCTCTCACCTCACCGGACGTCGTTGCCCAACACCAGTACAAGCCGCCAGGCCCCCCAGCAAAGCCTGTTGTATTTAATGTCACAAGTGATGGCATGACTGTGTCATGGGAAGCCCCCAGCTTTGATGGTGGCTCACCAATTACTGGATACCATCTTGAAAAGAAAGACAGAAACAGCCTCCTGTGGACCAAAGTGAACACCAATGTCATTTCCGGAAGGGAGTACAGAGCAATTGGTCTCATCGAGGGACTGGAATACTCATTCAGAGTGTACGCTCAGAACAATGCTGGAATGAGTCCAGTCAGTGAGCAAAGCAAGCACAGACTTGCTATTTCTCCTGTTGGTGAGTCTCAGTTGTCAGACTGGTTCATTAGCTTTTCAACAATGCACGGGTAAAAATTAAAATCAACAAACTAATGAATATTTATTTCGTTATTTAGATCCTCCCGGTACACCGAACTGCATTGACGTTACAAGAGATTCTGTCACACTTCAGTGGGTGCCGCCTAAACGTGATGGAGGCAGTAAGATTGTGGCATACAGTGTTGAGAGGCGCCAAGGAAGAGCACGTTGGCTGAGATGCAATTTTATTGATATCAGCGAATGCCAGTTCACAGTGACAGGTCTTGCTTGCGGTGACCGGTTTGAATTCAGGGTCATTGCCAGGAATGCTGTTGGAACAGTTAGTCCACCATCACAGTCATCTGGCTACATAATGACCAAGGATGAAAGTGGTATGTATATGAGTTACAACATAAGTATGTGCATAAAGGTTTGTCCACTGCTCTCCACACAGTCAACAATAATCTTTTGCTCTTGTTTTTCCAGTTATTCCTGAAATTCAATTCAGTGCTGAAAAGAGTCTGACAATCAAGGCTGGAGAAAACATCAAACTGAGTTGCACTATTAGTGGTCGTCCTGTACCTCAGGTTACATGGTATAAGGATGGAAGGGAGCTTGATAAAATGCTTGTTGATATCACAACAATTATTGGATCAAGTTCACTGTTTATTAGAGATGCCGATCGTGACAATCGTGGAATTTACACTGTCGAAGCCAAGAACAGCTCTGGAACAAGGAAAGAGGATGTTCTTGTCAGAGTGCAAGGTTTGTTAGAACTTTAAGTATATGATCGGACTGCTGCAACAGTTAAAATGACAACAAAACTGACTGTATTTTTCATCTGATTCAGATACTCCTGGACCACCTGAAGGCCCACTTCGCTTCACAAATATCTCTACTGAGAAGGCTACTCTTTGGTGGAGTCCCCCAGAAAACGATGGCTGCGCAGCTATCACTCACTATGTGATTGAGAAACGTGAAACTTCCCGAATTTCCTGGGCGCTTGTTACATCAAACTGTGAAGCCTGCTCTTTCAATGCTACCAATCTGATTAAGGGCAATGAGTATCAATTCCGTGTTTCTGCTGTGAACAAGTTTGGTGTTGGCAAACCACTGGAATCAGATCCATTTGTTGCTAAAATGCAATACAGTACGTAACACTTAATTTCCTTTTCAAATTGTGTATAAATGCAAATCTTTAGACATCTGTAATCTAAAAAAGTGGTGTTTTTTTCTGCTTTACAGCTGTACCAGATGCTCCAGGAACACCTGACTGCACTCATGTGACAGGAGACAGCATTACTTTATGCTGGACAAGACCTAGGTTGGATGGTGGAAATGAGATCAAGCACTACATCCTTGAAAGGAGAGAGAAAAAGAGCTTACGATGGATAAAGGTTTCAGCAAAGAGGCCGATCACTGAACTCAGGCACAGGGTCACACACTTGACTGAGGGATACGAGTATGAATTCCGTGTCATGGCTGAAAACGGTGCTGGCGTCGGACCTCCAAGTGGTACATCAAGACTGTTTAAGTGCAGGGAACCTACAAGTGCACCTAGTGCACCAACAATGGTAAAAGTTATTGACTCAACAAAGACATCCATCACTGTTGAATGGACCAAACCTGTCTTTGATGGTGGCATGCAGATCATTGGTTACATAATTGAGATGTGCAAGGCAAGCCTTGAAGAATGGCACAGAGTCAACAACCAAACATGCATACAAACAAAGTACACCGTTACTGATCTGGATCCAGGCGAAGAGTACAAATTCCGTGTTTGTGCCGTCAATGGTGCTGGAAAGGGAGAGACATCTGAGATTCCTAATGCAGTCCATGCAGTGGACAGACTGACATCGCCAGAGATTGACATCGATGCAGACTTCAAACAGACACATATCGTCAAGAGTGGAGGAACAGTAATGCTTCACATTCCTTTCCGTGGAAAGCCTGCTCCACTGGCCACCTGGACAAAGGCAGATGGAGAACTTGGTGTGATGGTAGATGTCAATACTACAGAAACATTCAGCACCTTAACGATTGAAAACTGTACCAGATATGATGCCGGTAAATACACGCTATCTCTTGAGAACAACAGCGGCCGTAAATCAATTACATTGACAGTGAAGGTATTGGATACACCTGGACCACCTGGTCCCCTTTCATTTAAGGATGTGACTAGAGGAGCTCTGACTCTTATGTGGGATGCTCCGTCCAATGATGGCGGCGCCCGTGTTCATCACTACGTTGTTGAGAAACGTGAGGCGAGTCGCCTGAGTTGGCAAGAAGTCAGTCCCAGGTGTACTCGTCAAATATACAGAATAACCAATCTCGCCGTCGGTGTAGCATACTTCTTCAGAGTCGCTGCTGAAAATCAGTACGGTCTGGGTGAGCCTTATGAAATGTCAGAGCCCATTATTGCCACCGAGGAGCCTGCACCACCCAAGAGACTGGATGTTATTGATACCACATCTTCAACTGCCACTTTGGTATGGATGAAACCTGAACATGATGGTGGAAGCCGCATCACAGGATATATTGTTGAAACCAGAAAGAAAGGCTCTGACCATTGGGTTGTTGGTGGTCAGACCAAGTCTTTGAAGATGGTCCTTGAAGGCTTGGTTGAGAACACGGAGTATGAATTCCGTGTCAAGGCTCAGAACGACACCGGAGTCAGTTACCCGAGAGACGCTCTTTCCTCGGTCATCGTCAAAGAACCTCGCATTGAACCAACTGCAGACCTTAGTGGCATCAACAAACAGCTTATTACTTGTAAGACTGGCAGTTCATTTGCCATTGATATTCCTATTAGTGGCAGACCAGCTCCAAAAGTAACATGGAAGCTTGAGGAGATGAAACTCAAGGAAACAGACAGAGTCTCCATCAAGACCTCCAGTGACAGAACAACTCTGTTAGTGAAGGATGCCAAGAGAGGTGACAGTGGAAAGTATTACCTCACTCTGGAGAATGCTGCTGGAGCAAAGACATTCACAATAACTGTCATTGTGTTTGGAAGACCTTGCCCACCAACAGGGCCAGTTGAAATTTCTGGAGTCTCTTCAGAGTCCTGTGTATTGACGTGGGCTGAACCAACGGACGATGGTGGAACGGACATCACTAACTATATAGTTGAGAAACGAGAATCTGGTCAAACCTCATGGCAAGTTGTGAACTCAAGTGTAAAACGCACAACTATCAAAGTGACCCACTTGACAAAATACATGGAGTACACTTTCCGTGTCTGTGCAGAGAACAAGTTTGGTGTCAGCAAGCCAGTTGAAACACAAGCCATGGTTGCTGAACATCCATTCAGTAAGTGCCAGTAGTTTTATTCGTTTTATGTCAAATAGTTTATGTAACTGACCATAAATGATGAAAAATTTTGTTCATTTTCCAGTCCCACCAAGCCCACCAACCCGTCCTGATGTCGTATCAGTGTCTGCTAATGCCATCTCTATCAAATGGGATGCACCATATCATGACGGTGGAAGCCAAGTGACTGGTTATTGGATTGAGAAGAAAGAGCGCAACACGATTCTATGGGTTCGGGAAAACAAGATCCCATGCCTTGATCGTCAGTACAAGGTCTCAAGTCTTATTGAAGGACTTGAGTATCAGTTTAGAGTGTACGCAATGAACATTGCCGGTCTGAGCAAAGCCAGCGAAGCCTCCAGACCAGTACTGGCTTTGAATCCAGTTGGTATGTATTGGGTTTACTGAAAATACACATTGGTTTGACTGTATTCTGATTTCTGTGTTTATTACTGTTATAAATGTGTTCTTTTGGATTATTAGTTTCAAGGCTTACAGAGAACATTTGTTTTTCAGACCCACCAGGAAAACCAGAGGTTTATGACATCACACGATCCTCCGTTTCTATTCAGTGGTCTGTACCGTTCAATGACGGCGGCAGCAAGATCGTGGGATATGTAGTTGAACGCAAAGCGTCCACCGATGATGATGAATCTCGCTGGCTGAAATGCAACTACACCACTATCACAGACAACTTCTTCACTATAACATCTCTCGAAGAGGCAGCGGTGTATGAATTCCGTGTCATTGCCAGAAATGCTGCCGGAGTTCACAGCACGCCATCTGAATCAACTGGGCCTATCACATGCAAAGATGAATACAGTAAGACATGATACAAATATTCAAATGTATTTTCATAGCCAAAAAAAAAAATCTGTTGTTCTAATACTCATATTTTATCTCTTTCAGCACCACCAAAGGCTGAGTTAGACAGCAAACTTGTTGGTGAGACAGTCACTATTAGGGCTGGATCCGACCTTGTTCTTGATGCTGCAGTGGGGGGTAAACCTGAACCCAAGGTCTTCTGGTCCAAGGGTGATAAGGAGCTGGAGACTGGTGACAAGTACTCACTGACATACACCAGCACAAGAGCAATGGCAATCATTAAGTCCTGCAGCAGGAATGACACTGGAAAATACATCTTGACTGTTAAGAATGCCAGTGGAACCAAGACAGCAGCTGTTATCGTTAAAGTTCTTGGTAAGAATATAATATAATAAATTGATCTCACTCCAGATTAACGCATTGTAGGTTTAGAAAATCCTCGAACCCTTCTACTATTTCTGTTTACAGACACACCTGGGCCTCCCGATGGTGTGATCACGATCAGCAGGGTCACAGAGGAAAAATGCACAGTCTCTTGGAAGATACCACTTGAGGATGGAGGAGCTACTGTCACTCACTATATTGTTGACAGGCGTGAGACCAGTAGACTTAACTGGGTTGTCATGGAAACCGAATGTAAGACTCTGTCATGCGTCAGTACAAAACTGATCAAGAACAACGAGTATATCTTCCGAGTCAGAGGAGTCAACAAATATGGAGCTGGTGTACCGCTGGAGTCTGAGCCGGTTGTTGCGAGAAATGCATATAGTAAGTAATTGTGCATAATTCTACAGTGATCATACAGCTTCAGTCACAAATACATTGTTATAATGCCTGCTATGTGTATTTTAGCTGTTCCGACACCTCCTGGAGCACCGGAAATCACTGCTGTCGGCAAGCAACATGTCATTATTGAGTGGCTGAAGCCAGAGAGTGACGGCGGAAGTGAAATCAATAACTATATCGTGGACAAACGTGAGACGAGCAGTGTGAGATGGACTCGAGTAAACAAAACGTTCACCATCTATGACACAAGACTCAAGATCACTGGTCTCTTAGAAGGTAGTGAATACCAGTTCCGTGTCACTGCTGTCAACACAGCAGGTCCAAGCTTACCGAGCGACGCGTCGGACTATGTTCTCTGCAGGGACCCAACATGTGAGTGACTGTGTTTACTGTCTAAGCACTGATATCAGTAGTCATGATAAAATTATAAACTTATCTTCGTTAGACTTCCACATTGCACAGATATCGTGTGAAATTATTGTTTTCTTATTACAGATACCCCAGCTCCTCCATCCACTCCTCGTATAACAGATACTACCAAACACAGTATCACTATGACATGGACCAGACCTATGTATGATGGTGGTTCAGATGTCACCGGTTATGTTGTTGAGATTCTAGAGGAAGGAACAGAACAATGGTATAGAGCTACCCAGAAGATCCTGACAACTAATGTGTATACTGCAGCTGGTCTAACAAGCACCAAGAAGTATAGATTCAGAGTGGCCGGAGTGAATGCAATGGGCACCGGAGAGTTCAGTGAAGGCAGCGTGGAAACTGCACCATCTGAAAGAATTGGTACGTTTTACACCAGTTCTTGCCTATTTTTAAGTACTCGTTTTAAGACACTACACCTGTTTAGGTGTACAGTAAGCACAGTCAGGATTTGGGGCATCTCTAGTGTCAAGTTAATTTATTCTAACACTCAAACAGTGACTTGGAAACTAATTGTAATGACCAGAAATACTAAGATGATTTAAAATGTACTTTTCAGAAATTCCTGATCTTGAACTTCCTGAGGAACTGAGGAAAACTGTGTGCCTGAGAGCAGGCAGCACTTTGCATCTGAGTGCAACTATATTTGGAAGACCCCCGCCAGTTATCACCTGGAGAAAGACTGGCGTTGACCTTCAGTCCCGTGGCTTTATTGACACATCAGAAAGCAGCACATCCTTAACAGTGGAGAAGGTACACCGTTATGATGCCGGAAAGTACACTATTGAAGCTGAAAATCCATCTGGCAAGAAGATAATAACTATTCTTGTGAAGATATATGGTAAGAAATATTGCGTTTTGGAACATACACACATTTATGTATATATATATATGGATAAGAAAGACCACCATATGTGGAATGTGAAAATGAACATCTATGCAAATGTACAATTAATCTGTATTACAGATTCTCCTGGACCCTGTGGTGCAGTCTACGTCAAGGATTACACAAAAGAGTCTGTCGTCATCACATGGGATGTGCCTACTGTTGATGGAGGGGCACCAATCAACAATTACGTTATTGAAAAACGCGAAGCATCAATGAAATCCTACAAAACTGTGACAACTGAATGCAAGAAGACACTGTATAGAATCACTGGATTAGAGGAGGGAACACGATATTTCTTCAGAGTATTGCCTGAGAACATATATGGAATTGGGGAGCCTTGTGAAATCAGTGAATCAGTACAGGTATGCGACATTCCATCGGTTCCTCAGGATCTGCAAGTCATTGATATCACAAAGTCCACTGTTATTCTCGGATGGGAGAAACCACTTTATGATGGTGGCAGCAGACTTACCGGTTACGTTATCGAGGCCTGCAAGACAGGAACTGACCGATGGATGAGTGTTGCAAATGTAAGAGCCTCGGTTTTGCAGCACACCATAGCCTCTCTGAATGAGAAGGAGCAGTATTTGTTCAGAATCAGAGCTGAGAACAGCAGAGGCCTCAGTGAGCCCAGAGACCTGATGACCCCTGTAACTGTTCAAGAACAGAGAGGTAAACATTTAAAGGAGTTCAGTGAGAATCAAATAATTACACATTTGTATGTTACGTTTGAACTAATGTGTATTTCTGTGTCTGCGTGCCATTTTTCTTTCTACAGATAAGCCAAAGATCGACCTACTTGGCATTCCTCAAAAGATTGTCAATGTTCCTGCCGGCAAGCCAATTGTGCTCAACATTCCCATTAAAGGAAGACCTGCACCGGCCTGCTCGTGGTTCTTTGGTGGCGTTAAGATGAAGGACACGCTTGACCGCATCAAGATTGAAACAACTGCTAAATACACCAAACTGACAGTTCGTGAAACCACAATAGATGACACAGGCGACTACACTCTTGAAGTCAAAAACGTTGTAGGAGTAGCCACCGAGATCATTAAAGTCATCATTCTTGGTGAGAAAGATCTTATCACTTCCTTCTAAAGTTTGTTTATCACTGTGTAGAGTTTTAAACGTAACTGACAACGACCAACACATTTCCCTTGTAGATAAACCTGGCGTACCTGTTGGACCTATGAGAATAGATGAAGTCGAAGCCTCATCTGTCACATGTAGCTGGGATCCACCAGAGAAGGATGGAGGAGCCAATGTCAGTGGCTATGTTGTTGAGCAGCGTGATGCTCATCGCCCAGGCTGGCTGCCTGTTTCTGAGTCTGTCACAAGACCCACATTCAAATTTACAAGACTGACAGAAGGAACAGAGTATGTGTTCCGTGTAGCCGCAACCAACCGATTTGGCATTGGTGCATTCCTTCAGTCTGAAGTGGTCGAGTGCAAGAGTGCGAAGAGTAAGCTTCTAATCCCATGTTCATCATAGATCATTGTAGATATTTTGACTATAATAGGGGAAGCAAACTAATGAATCTCCTGTTCCTTTACAGCTGTTCCTAGCTCACCAAGCATCCCTGAAATATTTGACGTGTCTCATGAAGGCATGACATTAACTTGGAGACCACCCGAGGATGATGGTGGCTCTTCAGTGGCTGGTTACATCATTGAGCGTAAAGAAGCTGCATCTAACAGATGGGTGCGCATCAATAAAAATCCAGTGACCATGACAAGATACAGATCTACAGGACTTATTGAAGGTCTTGAATATGAATACAGAGTTACAGCCATCAACTCCAGAGGCACTGGCAAACCAAGCCTGAGCTCTAAACCAGTGATTGCAATGGATCCTATCGGTATGTTTAAAATTATAACGATGACTAAACTTGTAAAGGAAACAAAAATGTGAAAACACATCATGTGCTGATATTCAACCTTTCCTGTTTCTACTCAAACAGAACCTCCTGGCATACCGTTGAATCCAAAAGTCACAGATACCACCAGAACCTCTGTGTCACTGGCCTGGTCTCCCCCAGAGGAAGTGGGAGGAGCTGACATTACTGGTTATCTGATTGAGATGCAGAAAGTTGACCAGGTTGAATGGACCAAATGCAACACGACACCTACTAAGATTTGTGAATACACTCTGACACACATGCCACAGGGCGCAGAGTACAAATTCCGTGTTATGGCATGCAATGCTGGCGGAGCTGGAGAACCAGCTGAGGTTCCAGGAGTGGTCAAGGTTGCAGAAATGCTTGGTAAGAGAGAAATGATGAAACTATGATAGAAGTATGTCTTAATTCTGACCTACATACTTAGCTTTGCGTGAGTACACTAACATAATGCATTACTATTTCAGAATATCCTGATTATGAGCTGGACACAAAGTTCCAGGAGGGCTATATTGTCAGACAGGGCGGAGTCATCAGGCTGTCTATTCCAATTAAGGGAAAACCATACCCAACCTGTAAGTGGACAAAGGAAGGTCGTGATATTTCTCACAGAGCCATGATTGCCACCAGTGAGGAACGCACAGAGCTGGTAATCAAAGAAGCTCACAGAGATGACACCGGCACCTACGATCTTGTGTTGGAGAACAAATGTGGAAAGAAAGCAGTGTACATCAAAGTTAAAGTTATCGGACGCCCAGATGCCCCCGAAGGCCCGTTGGAATTTGACGATATCCAAGCCCGTTCTGTGAGAGTGAGCTGGAGACCACCCTCAGATGACGGTGGCTCTGATATCCTCGGTTACATCGTGGAAAGACGCGAGGTACCGAAGGCAGCCTGGTACACGGTGGACTCTCGTGTGGTTGACACATCTCTGGTGGTCAAAGGCTTGAAGGAAAATGTTGAGTACCACTTCAAAGTTTCAGCTGAGAACCAGTTTGGAGTTAGTCGATCCTTAAAATCAGACGAGTCTGTCATACCAAAAACTGCTCTCTGTGAGTACCATTACATTTTTAATTACAAAATACAAAATGCTTATATTGCTCTGGTCTTCCTGTTTACATCACTCTGCTTGCATTGCTCTGTTTCTACATGGCTGTGCTAGTAAAGCACGATGCACTTTAAATATTCCGTCTGCACATTGTACACACTGCTGCTACATTTATATAATTACCTGTTAAATCTCAATTTTAGCCTATAGCTTACATTTATATCCTTACTCCTTGTTTGTGGTGATGCTCTTTGTTTGTTATTTCATTTTAGATTGTGTTTTAGAAGTTTTCAGATTATGTTACAATTTTAAATGTGTACTTACATTAGACTTACATCTACTTTTACTTATCTCCTTATTTCTATTAGAATTAAATGTACTTATTGTTTATAGTGTCTGCACAGTCAAAAGGTGCGGTTCAGGAGACATTTCACTGCGTGTTGTACTTGCATGACTATGCATGTGACAAATAAAGAATCTTGAATCTTGAATTTTGAAAAATTATCTTCATCACAACATCATAAATGACCTCTTTTGTTTTTGTTCTCTTTACAAAAAGGTCCACCAGAGCCTCCCAGCTTCCCTCCAGAAATTATGGATGTCACAAAGACCACTGTGGGTCTCTCTTGGTCAAGGCCAAAGGATGATGGTGGCTCTCGTGTCACTGGATACTATATTGAGAGAAGAGAGACGTCCACTGAGAAGTGGGTGCGTCACAACAAGACTCACATCACTACAACAATGTATACCCTCACTGGTCTCATCCCAGATGCAGAGTATCAGTTCCGTGTGATTGCTCAGAATGACATTGGTGAAAGTGAGTCAGGACCTGTGTCTGAAGCAGTTGTATGCAAAGATCCATTTGGTGAGTTTGCTCAGCCATTAAAATCCAGTCTCCTCAAGTTTCTTTTTAAAGAGTCAAAGTTCATATGTAATTAATTCAACTCACTCTAACAGATAAACCAAGTCAACCAGGAGAAATCGACATCATCTCCATTACCAAGGATTGCATCACCATTCACTGGCTGCGCCCTGAAACTGATGGCGGTAAAGAAATTCTGGGATACTGGATAGAATTCAGGCAAGCAGGTGAAAGTGCCTGGAAAAAATGTAACAAGGAGCGTTCAAAGGACAGGCAGTTCACCATGGGTGGTCTAATGGAGGCAACGGAATATGAATTTAGAGTGTTTGCTGAGAATGAAACTGGCCTCAGCAGACCCCGTAGAACTGCAATGGGCATCAAAACAAAACTGAGTGGTAAGTTGATGAGATGGATTGTATATTTTACTTGACGGTGGATTTTTGATAGACATGTGAATGTCATTATGCAACATCACTGATGTTTTATCACTTTTACAGTCGGAGAGGCTCCAAGTCTGAAGGAAGAGATGAAAGATACAACAACTAAACTTGGAGAATCTGGAACATTAACATGTCAGATTATTGGAAGGCCTCTCCCTGAAATCAAGTGGTACAGATATGGAAAAGAACTGATCCAGAGCCGTAAATATAAGATGAGTTCTGATGGCCGAAACCATTCTCTAACAGTGTTAACTGATGAACAGGAAGATGAAGGTCTGTACATTTGCAGAGCCATCAATGATGCTGGTGAGATTGAAACCAGTGGGAAGCTCTTTTTGCATGCAGCACCTCAGTTCCATCCTGGTTTTCCACTGAAGGAGAAATACTACGCAGGATGTGGAACAAGTCTTCGCCTTCATGTTGTCTACATTGGTCGTCCTATCCCACAAATCATGTGGTTCTACGGCAAGAAACCTCTGAACCCATCAGAGAATGTTATTATTGAAAATACTGAGAATTATACTCATCTGGTTGTTAGAAATGTGCAGCGCAAGACAAATGCTGGCAGGTACAAAGTGCAGATGAGCAATAAATTTGGCACAGTCGATACGGTGCTTCGCGTTGAAATCCAAGGTAAATTATAACTAAACTATATTAAAATATATTTTGCCAAATGGTACATTTTCAATCAGATAAGTGGTGTATTGATGCTCAACTCCATTATTCTCTTTCCAGATAAACCTCTGATTCCTGAAGGACCGATTGTTGTTGATGCTCTCCTTAAGAACTCTGTCATAATTAGCTGGAAACCACCTAAGGATGATGGCGGCTCAATGATCACAAACTACATTGTAGAAAAACGTGAGGCAAAGGAGGGCGAGCAATGGCATCTTGTGTCATCGGCTGTGCCAGGAACCTCTTGCCGCATTCCAAATCTAATCGAGAGTGCTGGTTACTACTTCCGTGTTTCTGCTCAGAATCAATATGGCATTAGCGAGTCCTTGGAGATTCCTGCTGTTCTCATTATCAAGAGTCCATTTGGTAAATATTATTGTAAAGATTATAATTCTGGTTGTACATGAGTATGCATGCTATGATATCCTAGCGGAAAAAAACAAAAAAAAACATGAGCAACGTACAAAGTTTTGAATGGATTTTCTTTGTAATATTTTTCAGAAAAACCTGGAATCCCACAACACCTAGCTGTTACTTCTGTCACAAAGGATTCCTGTGTTCTGACCTGGAAACCCCCAGCCAGTGATGGAGGTGCCAAGGTTAAGAATTACTATCTTGAAAAAAGAGAGAAGAAACAGAACAAATGGATTGCTGTCACAACTGAGGAAATTCACGAGACACATTTTACAGCTAAAGGTCTGATTGAAGGCTTTGAGTATGAGTTCCGTGTCAAATGTGAGAACATTGGTGGTGAGAGTGAATGGAGTGAAATTTCAGAGCCAATCATTCCAAAGTCTGACACAGCACCTCGTGCTCCGTTCTTCAAAGAAGAACTAAGGGACATGTGTGTCAAATATAAAGCCAACGCAACATTTGTTACTAAGGTTATGGGTCACCCCAAGCCAACAGTTAAATGGTACAAGAGTGGCAAAGAAATTTTGCCAGATGGAGAGAAAATCAAGGTCCAGGAATTCAAAGGAGGCTACTACCAACTTGTTATTAGTAATGCTGATGAACAGGATGTGGCTGTTTACCAGATTCGAGCCACTAATCAAGTGGGATCAATCTCAACAACCGTAACCCTTGACGTTGAAGGTTAGTATTCTCCTTGTTACTATCTATTACTCTTTAGAAAATGAGTTAAGTGTATATGTTGATATCAAAGTCATTGTACAGTACCAAGTATGTTTTTGTTGCTTACACTGCTATCAGCTGTGCTTTTTCCTTTCTTTTCTAGTTCCTGCCAAGATTCACTTACCATTACATCTCCAAGGCATGGGAGCTGTTCATGCTGTCTGTGGTGAAGCGGTTACTATAAAGATTCCAATC
Source organism: Brachyalestes nurse (assembly GCA_037974405.1). Classification (NCBI taxonomy): domain Eukaryota; kingdom Metazoa; phylum Chordata; class Actinopteri; order Characiformes; family Alestidae; genus Brachyalestes; species Brachyalestes nurse. The sequence goes on along the minus strand of JBBPCY010000002.1, from coordinate 756,543 downwards.
AGTGGTAAACCTGATCCTGCAATCACATGGCAGAAGGGCCAAGAGATTCTTAATAATACAGCAAGACATCAAGTAATTGTTACAAGATCCTTCACATCCCTTGTATTCCTGAAAGGAGTTCAAAGGAAGGACTCAGGTTACTACATAATTTGTGCCAAGAACCGATTTGGTGTTGATAAGCAAACAGTTGAACTTGACGTTGCTGATGTACCTGAACAACCTAAGGATGTCAAAGTTAGTGACATTGGTAGAGATACCATCACACTCACATGGACTCCTCCAAATGATGGTGGCAGCGAAATCATCAGCTACATTGTAGAGAAGCGCCCAGTCTCTGGGGATAGGTGGATCCGTGTTGGCCAGGCCTCTGAGCCACAATACACTCTCATGAGTTTGTTTGGCAAGACCAAATATCAGTTCCGCGTTATTGCTGAAAACAGATTTGGTCTCAGTGATCCATCTGTGCCAACTGAACCTGTGACACCAAGAGAGGATAAATTTGCCATCAGAAATTATGATGATGAAGTCGATGAAGCAAGAGAAGTTACAAAGGAAGAAGCACCTCATTCAAAAGTGAAAAATGTTCCTTCTCTTTATACAATCTCAGAGGAACTTGCACGGTGTGGACACTTTGGAATCGTTCATCGCTGCGTTGAAATCAGCACTAAGAAGATATTCCTTGCTAAGATAGTTAAGGTGAAAGGTGCTGATAGAGAGCTGGTTGCAAGAGAAATTGAGACACTTAATATTGCCAGACATAAGAATTTGTTGTATTTACACGAGTCCTTCGATAGCTTAGAGGAATATGTTCTGATCTATGAATTCATGTCTGGCATGGACATCTTTGAGCGTCTTGGAACCAACTTTGACCTCACGGAACAGGAAATTGTCCGGTACATGAGGCAAGTTTGTCAGGCTCTCAAGTTCTTGCATGGCCTCAACTATGGTCATTTTGACATAAGACCTGATAACATTGTCTATGCATCAAGAAAGAGCAGCACAATCAAGATCATTGAAATGGGCCAGGCTAGGCTGTTGACACCCGGAGAAAACATCAGAATTCAGTTCACTGCCCCTGAGTACTATGCTCCAGAGATCCACAGTAGTGATTTTGTCACCACTGCAACTGACATGTGGTCGGTTGGTGTACTTGCATATGTGCTCCTTGGTGGCATCAATCCATTTGCTGCTGAATCAACTCAAAAGATGATTGAGCACATCTCGAATGCTGAATATGTATTTGACAGGGAGGCTTTCAAAGAGACAAGTCTTGAGGGCATGGACTTTATCGACAGGCTACTAATTAAAGAAGGTAAACTCCGTATGACTGCATCCGAAGCTTTGGAACATCCTTGGCTTAAGATGAAAATAGAAACTGTCCGTTCTAAGGCAATAAAGACCCTGAGACACAGACGATACTACCAGTCATTAGTCAAGAAGGAGTGGAGCACTGTTGTATCAGCAGCTCGTGTTGCCTACGGTGGCGGATACAGGAACCAGAGGAATGTTTCATTTGGCAGAGTTAAAATTGGATACCCAGAACAAGGCCTGAGAGCAGGTCCAGTCATGCATGGCTCTGCAGAAGAAGGTGGCCATGTTCGATTTGTATGTAACATTCAAAACTATGACAAGAACACAGAAGCAACCTGGTACTTTGGCTCTCGTAAGCTGACAGCCAGTCATAAGTATGAGATCAGCTATGCCAATGGAGTTGCCAGCATTTACGTGAAAGACATTGAGGAGAGTGATGACGGACTATACAGATGCAAAGTTGTCAGTGAAGACAGGGAGGACGTTGCCTACGCAGAGCTCTTTGTTGAGAGTGTAAGGTCTTATTCTGAGTATTTCCTGGGACGTTCACTCAAGAAACCAAGGCGTAAAATTGATAAAACAAAACTTCTTCATAGGCCTCCTGAGTTTACTCTTCCGCTGTATAACCGTTCGGCATACATTGGTGAGGATGTACGCTTTGGTGTAACTATAACAGTCCATCCTGAGCCACAAGTAACCTGGCTGAAGGCAGGACACAGAATCAAACCTGATCCCAAGAAGTACACCTTTACAAGTGACAAGGGTCTTTACCAGCTAATGATTCACAGTGTTGAGCTCGAGGATGATGGCGAGTACACTGTTGTAGCCAACAACAAGTTTGGTGAAGACAGCTGCAAGGCGCGCCTCACGGTAACGCCTCACCCTGTTGCTGAAGACACAATGAGACCAATGTTCAAACGCCTCTTGGCAAATATCGACTGTGTTGAGGGGCAAAGTGTCCGCTTTGATTTGAGAGTGTCAGGAACTCCTCCACCAACACTGAAATGGGAAAAAGATGGCAAGCTTCTTGAGTTCAGACCGCAAGTTGAAGTTGTCCAAGAAGATGTGGGGCATCATGTTCTCTATATAAGAGAAACACTCATTGAGGATTCTGGCACTTACAGGGTCACTGCAACAAACGCAGCAGGCTCAGCAAGTTGTCAAGCTACACTCAAGGTTGAACGCATGACGTACAGCAGAAGGGAGTTCAAGAGTGAGGAGGAAAAGCGGAAGCATGTACAGAATCAAATTGAAAAGACACTGAAAATGGCACAACAGTTCTCTACAGCAGAAGTGACTACACTCAATCCTGTGGCACAAGAGGCATTGAATAAAGCTGCTGAATTATACAAACCTGCTGTAAGCACCAAGAATGTGCAGGGCGAGTTTGATATTTCTATAAAAGAAGATAAAGAAATCAAGAAAATTAAAGAGGAGAGCAAGAAGATCAGAATGCCTTATGAAATTCCCGAGGCCCGTGTACATGATCCAACTGTTCTCGAAGAGGACGTGGGTATCAGACACTTTGTGCCTTTATCTGACATGAAGTGGTATAAGAAGCTCCGTGACCAGTATGAGATTCCTGAACGCATGGAGAGAGTTGTACAGAGGAGACAGAAACGCATCCGTCTTTCCAGATGGGAGCAATTCTATGTCATGCCTCTCCCCAGAATCACTGATCAGTACAGGCCCAGGTGGCGCATTCCAAAGCTTACACTCGATGATCTGGAAACTGTAAGACCAGCAAGGCGTTCACCATCTCCAGTGTCAGAAGTCTCTTTCAGGCAGAGGAGGCGTTCACTGGGTGATCTTTCAGATGAAGAAGTTCTAGTGGACTACAAGGCAAAGAGAAGAGTAGATGAGGAGAGACTAGAGCTAGAGGAGGAGCTTGAACTTGGCTTTTCTGCTTCCCCTCCAAGTGGTAGTCCTGTCCGCTTTGAATTATCCGCACTGCGTCGTCCATCACCTGTGGTTGTCCACAAAACTGAGGTTAAACGCAAAGAGGAGACAAAACACGCAGTGGTGACAGAAAAACCTCGTGGTTCACCGCCTCCCATTTCACACTTCCTGAGAAGGAGGAGATCTCTGTCTCCAACATATATTGAACTGATGCGTCCTGTCTCTGAATTGATCAGACCATCTCGTGCACATGTGGCAGTGGAGGTTGAAGGTGAGACTATTGAGAGAAGGTCTCCCACTCCTGAGAGGACACGTCCACGCTCTCCTAGTCCTGTCTCTCCTGAGCGAAGGTCTTCAAGGTCCTCTTCTAGGTTTGAAAGAACTGCAAGATTTGACATCATGTCTCGATATGAAGCAAGAAAGGCAGCTCTGAAGTCTGAGCGCACGTATCAGGTTGTGACGCAGCAGCCCTTCAGTCTTGACCATGCCCCACGTATCACAGTTAGAATGCGCTCACATCGTGTACCGTGTGGCCAGGACACCAAATTCACACTGAATGTCCAGTCAAAGCCAGAAGCTGAGATACAGTGGTTGCATAATGGACAGCAGATTCAGGAAAGCAGCAAATATCGTTTTACAAACATGAGTGGTGTTCTGACTCTCCATATTACTGACTGTCAGGCAGAAGATACTGGTACATACCGTGTTGTCTGCACAAACTCAAAAGGAGAAACCTCAGATTATGGAACACTTGATGTCTCAGGAGGGGCGTTTACCACATATTCTTCAAGACGCAAAGACGATGAAGTCACAGCAGCGTTTGTACCTGATATTACAAAGACTGACTTTTACCATACAACATCAATAAGGGCCTCTTCTGCTTCAAGGACACACTTAGAGGTCCAAGAGACAAAGACCAAATTTACAGAGAGACGTGAAGTTTCTGCTTTTGAAAGATATGAGTCTGAAAGGCTTGCATCTTCACCTATCAGGCATGCATCTACGGAGTACCTTTCATCAACTTCATATTCATCCTTGGAGCGATATGCCTCATCTGAAACTAAAACAAAAACAGTTGAGTCTACAGCTACAGCAGAGGTAACTGCTAAGAAAACCAAAGTCACTCTGTCAGCCAAAATACTCACCAAACCACAATCTCTAACAGTGTCTGTGGGTGAGTCGGCAAGATTTACCTGTGATATTGATGGTGAACCAGCACCAAGTGTCACATGGTTGCATGAGGGACGTAGTGTTGTTACATCCCATCGTGTGCATGTGACAACAACACAGTACAAATCTACGCTGGAGATATCTTCTGTAGAGTATTCTGATGAGGGTAGCTACACTATAGTGGTGGAAAATTCAGAGGGAAGACAAGAGGCCAAATTTACCTTGACCATTTCAAAACCAGCACCAAAAGAGGAGGTTGTTGCACCTTCTCCACAAGTGAAGTCTCCTGAACCAGCAGTAAAATCGCCAGAGCCTTCAGTGAAATCAACCCCTGCTGTGACATCACCAGAACCCTTAGTAAAATCCCCTGTACCGCCTGTTACCTCACCAGCGCCATCAGTTAAGTCTCCAGAGCCTTCAGTGAAATCACCAGAACCCACTGGTGTCAAGTCCCCTGAACCTAAGATTAAATCACCTGAGGGTGTCAAATCCCCTTTAAGGGTCAAGTCTCCTGAGCCAGGTATTGCTGGTCCAAAAGTTAAGTCTCCGCCCCCAGTAAAGTCCCCTGAACCAATTACATCACCTCTGGGAGTGAAATCTCCAACACCAGTCAAGTCTCCAGAACCTGTTACCTCCCCTCTGAGAGTTAAATCTCCTACCGGCCTAAAGTCTCCTGAACCAATAACATCTCCCTCAGGAGTGAAATCTCCACCTCGAGTCAAGTCTCCAGAGCCAATAACTTCACCCCTGAGAGTGAAATCTCCAACAGGCATTAAATCTCCAGAGCCAGGGAGTTCTCCTCTAAGGGTTAAGTCACCAATCGGCATTAAGTCACCCGAGCCTAGGGTCAAGTCCCCGCTAACGGCTAAGTCTCCTGAGCCAATAACGACACCCAAAAGGGTTAAATCCCCACTTACACTGAAATCACCAACTCCCTCAAAGGAACCAGCTCCAAAGATCCTCCAGCAACTTAAAGCTGAGGCCTCTGAAGACAAGGTGAAGATGATCTGTGTCGCTGAGAGTTCTGTGAGGGAGATTGTTTGGTACAAAGGCAGTAAGAAATTGAGCCAGAGCAGTCACTATCAGATACAAACTTCTGCTGATGGCACTTGCTGTCTCTATATATCTGATGTATCTGAAAGCGACCAGGGTGAATATTCCTGTGAAGTAATTGCGGAGAGCGGAGCAACCTCAAGAACATCATTCTCCTTCACTGGCCAGGTGTTCCAATCCATCTACACCAAAGTAACAGCTTTTGTGTCTACACGTATGGCTATAAAAGGTACGTTTCTTTTCATGTAAATATTAAGTGTTTTCCTAAATCCTAATGACCCATGTATAACCACGCTAATACAAATACCAATTGCGTGCTCTTTAATCTTACAGAATCAACGTCATCCAAGATCCATGAAGGGGCCGAAATGCTTTTGAGGGAGAGTGCTACTTTGAGCAGCATGCATGAAAGTTTCTCCTCAAAATCCATCCACATGGAGAGTACAATGCAAGAAACGTCCTTTAGCAGTTCCACCATGGCCGAAATGAAATGTGAAACGATGTCTATGTCTAGCATGTCCTCCATGACTTCTGAATCAGTGTATGCTATGAGCTCGAGCAGTGTAATGTCAAGCCATTCACATGCTGAGGGATCTTCATTAAGAGCCGCTTTGCACAGTGGTCAAGGTCAGTGCCTTCATTAAGATATTCACTGTATTAGCGTTTCTAAAACATTTATTTTGCTTACTGGATTTTTTTTTACACTACAAAAGATAAACCTCTGGAATGTATTTCTGCTTAAAAGGTTTGGCGCCAAGAATCGAAGCCCTTCCTGAAGATATCAGCATTGAAGCAGGAAAGGTTTTGACTGTAGCTTGTGCTTTCTTGGGCGAGCCTACACCTCACATTGAGTGGTCCCGGGCTGGAAAGATTCTACCAACTGCTGAGGAGAGTGGAAGGTTCCACATTGAGACCACAGAGGACTTGACCACACTCATCATCACTGGTGTAAAAGAGAGTGATGCGGGGGTCTACACCCTCAAACTTTCCAATGAGCATGGATCTGACACAGCAACCGTCACCATCAGCATTCGATCGCTATAAAATTAACAAAGATAAAATCCCCGTTTCGTGATTAAGTGCCTTTTTATGTATTGACTGAGCAAATAAGGTAGTGCCTGGATATCTGTTCCTGTAAATATATCTATTTTTATACCAAACTTGACGTTAATTTATGCCAAACTAGACTAAAGTCTAAAGTTGTTATAAAATGTGCTATATTGGATAATTATGACTAGGATTTTTGATCCATTTTTCTGTGACATGTACATAATGTATATAGCCGAATTTAACGGTTATGGGAAATGTATGAATTGTTATTTATGACAATATTAACTGAAACAAATGGAACTACTTGTTTATCAGGAGAAAGTTTCTCAAGGAACGAATACCCTGTTAAACCTGAAACTAAACTTTGTGCCTCAACAAAAAGTTGAAGTCTTAAGATTGCCTCAACAGGTAGAGAGGCTCCCTGTTGAAGTTTTACCTGAGAGACAAAGTTATACTCTGTATGTATACACATGCAGCGATATTACCATACTCATATGAATTTGTAACTTGACCATAAGACCTTGAATGCTGTTTACATTTACCCTCATGTAAGCAGCATGACTAGGCCTTGTGCTCAGACTGACTATGTCATACCACCATTTTAATGACATGCTCAAAGTGCGAGCGGCCTGCACGTTATGAGCTAAAATGTTAAATGTGCTCTGTTTCTGTCAAGGGACTGCCTGAATGCACTTTTAAAGTTAACATCACCTGGCCAATATGGAAAGTCTATCTGGTACTTCCTTGCAGAAGCAGAGCTTCCTCTTGGAGGATTGCTCTGTTGCATTGTGTGTTTGTGTGATAGCTGTAGAATTCACCTTAACCGTGTTTGGGCAAACATCAAGCAAGTGTACCACAGTAACAACATCTACTGTGTAAAGAAGCAAATTAATGCATTAACTACAGGCCCTACAATTTGGTTTGATTTTATTTAGGTTTGTAGTATTATTTATAAACGCAACCTCCTCGAGTATTATTATTGATTCAATAAAGCATGTTTCAGCACTAAAATCTGTCTGGACTCTCATGTTATAGCCACATTTTCTCTAGGCTGATATCAATAGTGGGCAAAGACATCAGAATTTATTTATATTATATATTTCCATAAATAACTCATTATCAGAAACACCTAAAAGTGTATCTTTTGGCGAACAGGGAGTGTTTTACCAAAAAGTAAACACTGTTGTTTTGATTAAGCAAACAGTGACCATGGTTCTCCACAGTGGTCTAGAGTGTTGAACACATCAAAAAGTAGTTTATTTATCTGTCTGGTAATCACTATTACTTCTATGTAGGTCACATGCACATAGAAGATCATGGTACTGTTAAATCTGAAGAGAAATAATCTACTGACAAACAATAATAATCAGCTTTATGTTTTAGGTTACAGTGACTTCTTAGCATTCAGGAATGGACTACAACTCCTGTCAAAAATTATGGAATCATTTATGATAGTTATTTAACCCGGTAAGAAAATATACAACAAGAAGCAACAGGCAACTGCACAGATTATTGTGTGGCTGTGTGACAGAGAGAGAAGTTTAGAGATGACAACCGATGAGTCATCAGGAGGTTTTTGAAGATAGAGAGGGATTCTGCTTCTCGTCAGCCTAGACATCTCAACCAGAATGAGACCCGTCTGAACTGGGTTTGCATTGTATGTAGGGATGGCAGAGCCAGACGATGTTGCTTGGAGGAGTGGAGGGAATGAGGAACATAAGCCAGAATGATGGGACTATGGTCACTGGGTGCAGACCCAGATGTCACTCTGTAGGCAAGAGTTAGTGATCTGAATTTAATTCGGGCAGCCATGGATAGCCAGTGCAGGTCAATCAGCAGTGAGGTGACAACCAAACTTTTGGGTTAGTTAAAGACGAGCCAAGCGTTTGCATTCTGAACCAGTTGTGAGGGTTTTACCATGCAAAGTGGAAGACTCACTAGGAAGGCATTGCAGTAATCAAGGTGAGATTACTACATAGCTCCCAAAAAACGATCACTGCAAAGATTTTCAGTTTCTTAGGTATTATTTTTCATAGCTGCAAGTATTGAACTGAACAGCATTGCTTTAGTTTTTCAGAACTGCTGACATTATTTCTCCTAATTTCCAAACAAAAATATTGTTCTTTAAAGCATAGTGTTTGCATAAAACCTCCACCACAACTGAGCCTCAAACACCTCAAACAACAACATATACCCACAATCTCAGCACCTTCACCACAGCAACACAAACCTGTACCAAAACCTCAACCATAACTGAGCCTCAAACACCCACAGTCTCAGCACCTCCACCACAACCTCCACAGTTAACAGTCAATAAAGGTAGATTTTGTTGGAACAGTACCTGAGAGTCTCTAGTCCATAACAACATAAACAAGAACACCAATGAGAGCACCTTGAGACACCAGCACTAGAACCTTTTGCCAGACAGGAGGAAGGAGATGAGAGCAATCATTAATTAGAAAAAATATCAGAAATATTATTGTCTTGGGGAACTCAGTGAACTGGTCCACAGTTAAACACCTGATTAATCCTTTCACCCATGAATCTCTTTCACTGGACATGATAGTCTAATACATAGATATTTTCGCTTATATGTTATTATTATAAATACACTGTTGTAATTAACTGTAATTCCAAAACATTAAAATCCGCCCGTTTCATCACATGGTGCAGGACTCTGCGGGTTCCCGACCCGGTGCAGGACTCTGCACATGAGAATTTCCATTGGGATAAAGTTATGTTTCTAACTGCTGGTGGTTACTGTAGTAATGTGAATGACTTATCAACTGACCAATCAATGGACCACCTAAATGAACTATTGGCGCAATCGTGGCTTGTCGGAAAACGGGTGGGATAAAAAACGCTCCTCTGCGATCACCCCCCTGCAGTCCAGGTGGAGGCGCTACTACTACAGCTGAGGTTCTCCAAGACCAGTGAAGTGGAGAAGCAGAAGATCTACCGATGTCACCAGTTCACCCCTCTGAGCTTCTACAGTGTTGCTGGAGGAGATAAACAAGAGCTGCTCTGATGAAGGTAGGAAACTGTTCGAGATATCCAGACCAGTGCTTTGGGAGATGTTCACTGTGTGAAGAGCAGGGAGCAAAACATGGAGACCAGCACAGGAGCAGGAAAGTTACCACGAGCACCTGACTTCTTGGGGGGAAAAACGAGTTGGGTTTAGCAAAAGTACAGGACTATAATAAATCTTCAAAACTGTATTGTTTACTGTGGAGTTCACTTTAGAGTTAATGGTCCAAGTCTTTTGGTGTCAGGATGAAGTTAAATGCAAAGAAATGTTTATTCTCACAGATCTACAAAGACGTCCTCCTGCCCACGTTGAACGTGAACTCGGTTCATTTTGCTATAGAACTTCCTGCGGTGTTCCAGAAATAAACACCATCTAATTACAAAAGTGTATGTTGATTAAAACTAATGACTCATTGTAATGTATTGATCTACAGTGCTTGTTTGTTAGCCTGCATTCCTTCCCTGTCTTTTATCAAAGAGGCCCACCAGTTCCAAAACATGCCGGTTGGAAAGCTCAACCTAACTGAATACACCGAGAAACTGTTTTCAGAGGCCAAAACACTGCTGGCTTCTTTGGTGTACTGTCAGTATTTCTTCCACTGATGAGCTTATTCATGCTAGTAGTCTTAAACTCAGTATTAATGGCCAGTGGTGTTATATCTTCCTGTCACATGCCTTCTCTAAATACACAATGACACAATGCATACTTCTACATCAGCACTCTCAAATCAAATATTGGATCTGTAGTGTTCTTTCCTACTGTTGCTCACTCTTCTTAACCTAGCTCCCACCACTCTTTCCTATAATGTTATGCCTTGACTGATCAATTTTATACCTCTTATGTTCTTCAGCTCTGTACATCACCCTTATTCTTGAAATTCTGTGTAGTCCAGTTGTTCTCCTTTCTTCAGACCTTTCATCTTAATTTCCAGGATTGTGTTTTACAATCTAATTGAAAACTCGACGGCCATATCTCCTAAATATCCCCATGCCTCCGCAGGTAGGTCATCCAGACCAACTGACTTTCCACTGTTTCTACTCTCCACAACTGCCTTCATTTCATCCATGCCAATCCACCTCACTTCCTGATTAACTGTCTGCACACCACATGATATTCTTTATTTCACATTTTCTCTTCGTTTGTTAGTAGAGTTCCAACTCTTAAATCACCCTAACCTGCCGCACATCCCTGCCAGCTAGGTCTCCTGGTCTAGCCAATTGGTACAAGTCCCTTTCTCCTTAGTATCCAACTTAGTATACAGCTCACACTATGGCTTTTTCTTTCTCTTTGCCACCTGTGTGCACCGTCTCCCACTCTTATATGGCACCTTGTGTTTCTTCCTCTTTTCACCACTTCTTCACTTCTCCCCATTTTCTTCTCCTCTCTTTACCTTGTTCGTTTTGCCAATATGCCAAATTAATCTGCTACAATCACCACTTTCTCCTCATTGATTATGCTTTTCCCCACTTCATTCAACTCACTCCAGAACTCTTCTCCATCTGCTCTCTTTGTCGCTTTTGCCTAAAAATGCCATAGTTTCCTTTGACATCTCTGATTTATGGTCTGCGTATTTAATTTCGCATGTGTTTTATACTGGATGCCCTTCATGAGGCAGCATGATAACTCCTTATTTGTCCAAATTGAGTCTGGCACTAAGAAGGCACTGGTTTGTGCATTTCCAGTTGCTGGGTTAGATATCATTTATGGTTGCTATGCTCACCTAAAAAGACCAGAGCTGTTGTGCAGCAACTTCCATCCAAAATTTTGGTTAGAAAAGGAGAGTGAGAAACAGGACAATAGTTTTTGTGTTTAGAGGGATTTCTTAATGATTCGGCTACGTTTATTAATGATACAGCTACCTTGAGCATGAACAGTCACTGACCATAATTCTCGAAGTAGCCTAGATTGTACAGAGTCAGTTACAGACTGCTGGTAAATTTTATATAGCTTTAGATGACCATAGAACCTCAGTTGCTAGATATTATGTGGTTAGGTAACTGTTCTCAGCACTGCTGTGACGCAAAATTTCACCTTATTCTAAGTATTTTTTTTCTTTTCTCCTCCTTTAAGGAATGGCACCCTGATGCAAGATTTCTCCTTCACCTTTTTTACACCTTCCTGCACACTTTAAATTGATCTCCACAAATGCATCAGCGTTACTTCAGAGTTTTGAAACAGGAACCGAATAAATGCTTGAATATGGCCTCCAGTACCCAGGAAACATACTCTGGCGCTTTGTACATTAACACAACTTGCAGAGGAAAGCAGAAGAATGCTAGCAAGGAAAAGACTCACCACTGCTTAGAGTGTGGAAAGAGCTTCAGAGACCTCAATAATCTACAAACCCACCAGCGCGTTCACACTGGAGAGAAACCATATCAGTGCTTGGAGTGTGGGAAGAGTTTTAATCAACAGAATCATCTCCAAAGACACGAGCGCATTCACACTGGAGAAAAACCGTTTCACTGTTCGGAGTGCGGGAAGAGTTTTACTCGACAGAGCACCCTCGAGCTGCACCAGCACATTCATACAGGAGAGAAACCTTTTCCCTGCTCAGACTGTGGGAAGAGTTTTAATCAGCAGAGTAATCTTCGACTTCACCGCCGCATTCACACTGGAGAGAAACCCTTTTACTGTTCAGAATGTGGGAAGAGTTTTTCTCTAAAGAGTTCTCTCAACGCACACTTACAGATTCACACCGGAGAGAAGCCTTTCCACTGCTCGGACTGTGGAAAGAGTTTTTCTTTGAAGAGTTATCTGCGAACTCACCATCGCCTCCACACAGGAGAAAAACCATACTACTGCTCAGACTGCGAGAAGAGCTTCAGACATTCAAACACTTTAAAGGAACACAAGTGCATTAAGAAGACTTAAACTCATGACCCATGGAAAATAATTTTGATTCTAGGTCCTGGCAGGTTATGTATTTCCATGAAAAATTAAAGTGGAAAACTTACATTCAATTAAAAAAGCTAATTTTTCAAGAGAAAATTGTAATTCAATTACAGAATAATTTGTTGTTGGATGATTTTTTTTGTCATCTTTGAATCTTTGAAATAGTTTTCATGGCTTATAATAATTTTGATAAAATGTAGATTTTGTGTCATAATAGATTTTATGTAATGTATGAACTGTTGATTTCTGTTAGGGCTGGGTATTGTTGCCGAATTCCTGAATCGATCTGATTCACAATGTCATGATCCGATTCAATTCTCGTTCCGATTCGATTCAATATCGATTTATTTACAGATTTATTTCTTTGTGTTAATACTAGTTTGGCTTGGTTATAAATTGATTTGAGTGGAGGATATCCCTATGTTGATGGAGTGTACTGCAATATTACCTCTAAACTTTGCCAATAAGTGGTTATTTTATAATTCATCCAATCCAAGATTATAGTATTGTCTATTTAGATTAAAACGAAATGAATCTAAATTAGACGACCGGAGTAGATCGATCCGCGAATTTTTTAATCGATATCGTATTTTTTGAACGAGAATCGATATTGATCGGTGAATCTTTCTTTTTTTTTTTTTTTTTTTTTTTTTAACCCAGCCCAAATTTCTGTATATTTGAAGTCAGTTCAAAATGCAAATAGTCCAACCATATTTTATCAAACAGTATTAATCCTATTTCCTTCTCCTGATTAACAACAGTTACATCTTGTTAATATGTGAAAAGGGAATCTGATTATTTAATATGCTATTCAGAATCCAATTGGGCAACTTTAGAACTTCACAGCAGAAAAAAAAGAAAATAAAACAGGGAAACTATTTATTGGACAATGTTTTGTGTACATATGTGACAAATTATGTTTGGAGAAAGAAAGCTTGAGAATCAAATCCCATATGTGTTACATGGTGAAGGTGGGAGTGTGGTTTGTGTCTATGTTCCTACCTCTTGGTGGCTTCTTGTCAGTGATGGAAGAGTGAATTTTGAATGAGACCAGCAAATAAGGGAACATGCCTGGGCACTGAAACATAGGAGAATTCTGCATGAGCTCATGCTGCATGACGACAACTCTGAACACATAAGTCGCTCTACCAAAGAAAGGTGAAAGGAGAATAAGGTAATATCCCAGGGCATGCAAGTCCTGACCATAGCACAGTAGAAATGTTGTGGCTTTGTTTATTTATATTTAGGACTTGTATGAAAAACTCCAGTTGTCATATTTCCAAATAAGAACGAACTGCAGCAGATGTGCATACGTTTTTATAACTGACATAAAAATGCTGAATTTTATGTCATTTAGTTTACATGAATACAATTGTGACTGAAATAATTTCTAAAATGATACAATATTTTAGTTAAAATGTAATTTAGTTCTAATTTAAATGTATACTTGGTGGAAAAACACACTCGGACGACTGTGAAGTATCTTCTGGACTGCGTTTTGTGGTTGCTATGGTGATGTGAGCGACTACTCAACCGAGCAATCAGCGGTCTGCACCTGTAAACTACTAGCCAATCGTATCATCTTTGTCAGAATACGGGCGGGAACTAAAAACACCCCTCAGCTCTAGCAGGCTCTGTGTCCTGGTGGAGGCGCTGCTTCCGGAGCTGATGTTCTCCAAGACCAGTGAACTGGAGAAGCAGAAGCTTCTACAGTGTTGGTGGAGGAGAGAAATATGAGCCGCTCTGATGAAGGTAGAGTGTAGGAGCTCCAGGCAAATGCTCTGGCAGATGTTCATTATGTGAAGGGCAGGGAGAAGAACATGTGCTTTAAAACGTTACCCCTTCTTGTTTAATTTCCATGTAAAATTCCACATATTAGCTGATTACCTGACGATGTGGCGTCCAATATTGGATCCAGGAATTATTTTTTAGTAAACAAAAGTTTAATATTTTTCTTCTCCTACAGGTATTAAACGTCTGATTTCTTATCATGTTATTGTCAACGGTACTGTCCACTTAAATTTTAACTTCACAAACATTCCAGATCTTACAAAGGCCTGAAGAAAGATAGCTGCTGGAGGAGAGCTGGACAGGAGCTACTCTGATGAAGGTAGGACACTGTTCAAGAGCCCCCAATGCTCTTGGAGATGTTCACTGTGTGAATGGCACAAACACCAGCACAGGAGTAGCCGTTCTTCCCACTGGACCGAGGAAAATGAAGGCATATGCCTTACTTCATGGGGGAAATCGAGTTGGGTTTGGCAGACAGACAGGAATTTATTTGTGGTTTCTATACTACTTGTATGACAAACATATACATAAATATTTTCTGTTAAATAAAACAGTGTACTTATTTATTTCTTTATTCGTTATTATTTCTTTTTTGAATTGTGTTATGAGTAGAAAATAGAAATGAATACAAATATACGTACAAATAAAATGAAAAATTACTTTGAAGAGAAGTAAATTGTAGGTGCAATTTGCAGGTTGTCCAGCAGGTGCCCTCATAACTCTGTCTGTATGCACTTAAGGCTTTACGATTACTCCAGAGCACTCGTAGATCTACAAAGATTTTCAAGTGCTACTTAAGTCACGATGGTTTTGGGAAACAGACCGTAATATTAAAATCAGTCGTAAGATCATTTTTACGAACTTCTTAGGCTTACGATGCTTTTGGGAAACGCAGCCCAGGTCAGTGCGGAAGCAAAGGGGGTTGTTAATCAGCTGCTTTGGTGCACTAGGGGAAACAATGAGACAGAATGGTTTAACAGGTGGAGGCCACTGATATTTGATGTGTTTACAAAGAGTTCCTTTAATTCTTTTGAGCAGTATGTATATAAAGAGAGAGAGCTTTTGGTTTCTAGAGATTTTGCTGAACATTTCTACTCTTCAGCTGCTTTAAGGTCCACTTCAGCTGCTTTAAGGTCTAAACACCCCACTGCTGGCACAAGTGTCTACAGACTTTTGGACAGCTGGAACCTGGATGGACACGACTGGAAGGGTTTTATGTTCAGGCTGAATCTGGACAGGAATGCTGTAAAAGCACACCAGCCGCTCAGAGACTGTAGCACCACGTTTGAACACCCTTTCATATCATTATTTAAGGGCTCTGTAAACCAACAATTTACGAAGTTTAAAACTGTATTACCTGAATGTCTGTCTGTCATGGCCTGGCAGTCGGGGCAGATAGACTTTTTAAAAAGTGGGTGGACTCTGGGAGACATAGGGGAGTAATTCCCCCTTTAAAAAATACCCAGTAATAATCAGCCTCTGGTATTTCCCAGGTCCTCTGTGTTGACAGTGTGTGCATAATATCAGGGTTTAATGTACATGTGGTGTCACCAAGATCCACTCCTGCAGGTCTCACTGTCCAGTACCGACTTCAGACACTGTGTGCCTGTAAAACTTGTTCATGTTCTATAAAACAAGACATTAGACATTTCCACCTTCAACATGCACTTTTTAACACACTGTTGTCCAGTACTTTCCACTCACTGAACCAGAATTATCCAGTCAGCCCGAAAAGCTCAGGCAGCCAACTAAGCACAAGTAGTTCAGTTTACAGGAAAGGGCAGAGCAGGCTGTACCTGCTGTGGAGGCTCAGGGACTCCTGAAGACCTTTTATGTGGTGGCTTCAGCCTTCTTTCAGAAAGAGACTGAACGGGCTGATCCGTAGGGTCTGCGTTGACAGAAAGAGACTGAACAGGCTGATCCGTAGGGTCTGCTTTGACAGAAAGAGACTGAACAGGCTGATCCGTAGGGTCTGCTGGGACAGAAAGAGACTGAACAGGCTGATCTGGAGGGTCTGCTGGGACAGAAAGAGACTGAACAGGCTGATCCGGAGGGTCTGCTTGAGACGGAAAGAGACTGAACAGGCTGATCCGTAGGGTCTGCTGGGACAGAAAGAGACTGAACAGGCTGATCCGGAGGGTCTGCTTGAGACGGAAAGAGACTGAACGGGCTGATCCGTAGGGTCTGCTTTGACAGAAAGAGACTGAACAGGCTGATCCGTAGGGTCTGCTTTGACAGAAAGAGACTGAACAGGCTGATCCAGAGGGTCTGCTGGGACAGAAAGAGACTGAACAGGCCTATCCGGAGGGTCTGCTGGGACAGAAAGAGACTGAACAGGCTGATCCGGAGGGTCTGCTGGGACAGAAAATGAATTTAAATTCTTTGTGGTCTTGGGAGAATAACTCTGGAGAGCACAAGAAAGAGCACAAAACAGGATGACAGGTACATAAACCAGATGTATGGAGAAAGGTTTGCTTGGGGTTACGTCTCCTCCACAGATTTTATAATTTCCTCATGAGGGGAATAAATAAGTTAAGTCGTTACACAGCACATATGGCACCAGGCTGAGGCGATTTAGACTACAAACTGGTTCTATTTGTGATTCACTGACCCATTCATAAAAACAGTTCTTCCTTCCAGATTGAATCAGCCGTTTTTAATCCATTAAATAAATGACTTACAACTCTCTCATTAAAACAGGAGCATGCTGTCATCTATTGCCAATTTAGTCTCACATTCAAAAGTGTCATTGTATTTTTTTCTGTAATTTCGTATTTCAAATTTTATTATTATTATTAAACTCATAATATTATTTATACACTGTAAGTGCAGTGTAAATATGTAGTGTAAATATGCAGGAGCTCCATTGATAATTCCTCATTATATAATTGCCCTCCTGTCATCCAAGAATGTCTGTGAATTTCTTTGTTACCAACAACACAAAATTAGATATTTTGAATAAAGTCCATACAGTATAATTTAAATTCATATTTAATGGTATTTAATTTATATTTACAACAAGCCCTCTTACTGGCTTTTTTTGCGCGTTCCAAGCCATGTAGCTCCCCAGTGCATGCGTCGATCTGCGTCAAACTCCTGAGACCTCCTGAGGTCTCGGGGGCGCGGTGTCCCAATACTTTTGTCCTTCACAGTTAGCTCCCCGAGACCTCTACAACGACCCCCCATTTGTCATTCCAGCCCTCTGCATCCCTAGTTATTCCCCCAAAATCACAAGAATTTAAATTCATTATTTTTCTGTTCTAATTTTTTTTAATTATTATTAATCTCATAATAGTATTTATACGCTGTAAGTGCAGTGTAAATATGCAGGAGCTCCATGTAAAATATGCTATAAAACACACTGCTTGTTTATTTCTTAGGAAGAGAATTAGATGCAATGTTTATTTTAGCGGCACAAACCAATGGCACCGGTTTTGTGTTTGGACGAAGTGGGGTGGAGAGTGACTTCACTGCCTCGAATTGTTTTTGTTATTTCTAAGAAGTGGAAATATATTTGACTTTCATTTCAACGGCACAAACCGGCACAAATCAAGCACAAACGAATGACACCAGTTTGATGTGATTTAGACCAACTTAGGTGGAGAGTGATGTCACAGCTCCAAAAATATTTTGGTTATATCTAGGGAAGGAAAACAGATACAGTGTTTGTTTTAATGGCACAAACGGGCACAAATCGAGCACAAACAAACTGCGCCGTTTGGAGCGATTTGGGCAACATGGGGTGGAAAGTGACCTCACACTGTCAAAAAAAAGAGTCTAAGATCTTAAGCACCAAACCGTCTAAAATCTTAAGCACCAAACCAGCACAAACGTTCGTTTTTGCGGCACAAATCAGCACAAACATAGCACAAACAAATGACATAGTTTTGGTGATTACTTCTTTTTATTGGGTGCCAACTTCACGGAGGTTTGTTGCTCTTGTGTTCTGCTCTATTCTGCTCTTGTGTTGCACCATGGTCCTGGAGGAACGTTGTTTCATTTATGTACTGTGTATATGGTAGATATGACAATAAAAACCTACTTGACTTGACTTGGAATCCTCTGATTTATTTGAGAAATCCTCAGCTTTATCTCTGAGATGTTACTCAGCATGGTTTGGCAGATGATACAGATTGGTGTCGTGGGAAATAAAGGCATTAAAAACTGACTAGAAATAAAGCTAAATATAATGTATATGGGGTCGTAATTTCGAGTGAATGTTTTTTGTCCTCAACTCATCCTGAAAGTCTGCATTGTTAAAAGGTCGCTTCACAAAAAATAATCAAGACTTGGTTGCTATGAACATGCCATGATTTCCTGACAGCTCTTGTAATATGTGTGTGTGTGTGAATGACTGAATTTTGACTGGCAAGGCGCCGCACCTTTTTCCAAAAAAATATAATGTCAGAATGCACAGCTCAGCTCTGTCAAAACACTGTAATCAGATACCGGATACCCAGTGTCTCAGGAGTTTGGATGGTACATGAAATTTGACTTTTCTGAGACTCTTTTCTACTGTCACTCAAGCTAATGAGTCATAACTTCCAGGACACAGTTGCAAATAAAAAATCTGTTTTGCCTGGATAAAGAAAGGTATAATAATGAAAAACTGGATATTACTAAACTAGAGAACACTGCAGGGAAAATGTCCAAAAAGAAAATAGGGTGTGAGGATGAGGGTGTTCCTCTCAGGGCATTCTTCCTAATATATCATGATACTACTGGAGCTATCCATTTACAGATAAATACTTTTCAGATAAATAAATCAGCATCAGGAGCATCAGGAATAAACTAAGTTACACACTAATAAATGGAATAAATAAAATAATAGTATGGGGTTTCTCTGCCATAGTAGAATACAATAAAAATGGTTGAAAGTTTAGTGTATGTCTGTAATAGGGAGCCTATTTCCCAGAACATCTGTTTGGGCACACTTCCAACAGCAGAGGCTGCCAGTTGCAGCACAATACAGCATGGGCAGTGGTCACGTAGACATTTCAGGCTTCAACAGTTAGGCAGTATGAAGAGAAATGTTACAATACTATAGACATTTCACAGTCCTGAAAAGTTATCTGCATACAGGCTTTGATTCATAGAACCAGGTCTACCTAAAACATTGCATACATGTAAATAAACATCATATTTGAACATTATATACATGTACATTAGATGTATTTATTACTTGCAGCCGTAAATGAAATTAAAATTTTGATTTAGTTATAAGCACGTTTCTTCTTGATTGGAAATGACACAGGAGTCTCCTAAAAGATAATAAGATGATGTACAAGAGGCATCACTGTGGAAAAAATTATTATTCATACTCTTCTCAATAATCAATAGAAAACACTTCCTATATTTGCCAACAAGCTTTTTGCATGTCTCCACTGGTATTTTCCCGTAGACAGTGACAGTTTGCAAATCTTGGACATGCCACTTTTTTTATTCATGCCACTAAATAAAAGGTAAGAAATATAATTTCCACAATGATGCCTCTTTTATGTCGTCTTATTGTCTTCTGGGAGACGCCTGTGTCATTTCCAATCAAGAAGAAACTTGCTGGTTGAATAAAAGTAGCAAAGTCAAAATTTACCAAGGGTATGAATCATTTTGTTTACAACTGTATAGAACCACCTGTATAAACTTTACATGTACAGTGCCACCATATTTTGTTACATTACAGACTAAATACATCTACACAAAATGGTCCATAATGGCAAGGTAAAAATGGTCCAAATGTCTGAAGAATCTATAATCTATAAAAAAAATGTAAAACACAATAGGTATTTAAGTGTTTACACCCTTTGCTATGACACTCACAATTTAGATCAGATGCATCCGATTTCCAAGGATCATCCTTGAGATGCTTCTACAACTTGATTGATGTCCACCTGTGGCAAAGTCAGAAAGAAAGACTTTGGTCAGAGAGGTGACGAAGAACCCGATCCTTTGTGAAGATCGGACAACCATAGGTCAACCATAGCTAACACACTCTACCAATCAGGCCTTTATGGTAGAGTGGCCAAATGGAAGCTTCTCTTCACTAAAGCCACATGGCTTAGAGTTGCCAAAAAACACATGAAGGACTCGCAGACTGTAAGAAGCAAAATCCTCTGGTTTGATAAAACCAAAATAGAACTTTTTGGCCTGAACTCCAAGCATCATGTCTGGAGAAAAACAGACACTGCTCATCACCTGGCTAACACCAGCCCTACTGTGAAGCATGGTGAAGCATGAGATGATTTTCTATGGCAGACACTGGGCGACTAGAACGCACAAAGAGTAAGAAAATAGCAGCCAAATATAGAGAGATTCTTCAAGAAAACATATTCCAGAGTGCTCTAGAACTCAGACTAGGGTGCCTATACAACAAAGTAGTGACTTCAGGACCAGTGTGTGAATGTCCTTGGGTGGCCCAGCCAGAGTCTTAACATCTCTGGAAATGACTATCTATCGGTGCTGCCAATCCAACCTGACTGGGCTTGAGAGGAGCCAAGCTTACACAAGACAACTTGAAGCTATGATTGCTGCCAATGGTGCTTCAACAAAGTATTATGTCATGGGTGTGAAAACTTATAAAAACACTGGATTAACAAGCCTTTTGGCAATAAAAACATTTGCACATCTTTCTAAAAAGTTGGTTTTACCTTGTACCATGTGTATGTCTTAGTTTAGAGTAAATTGGGATTTTGTTTGGGTATGGGCTATGTTTATAAATACAAATGTGTGTGTGTTTACAGATAACTGTAATTTGACTAAACTGTGTAGTCTAAGTGGTAAGTGGTGGTGCATGTAAATGGTGGTGCAATGTAAGATAAAGACAGGGAGGAATATTCCCTAGAATCAATTGAATATTGGAACAACTTACAAGGAGTCAGTCTGAGTCAGTAATCAGACCAACAGGCAGGTTAATTCCATTCCAGGTCCCAGATACCAGTTCCCAGGCCCTGTACTACTGCCCTGCAAAACTATGTGTTTTCTTACCAATCTTCATATTTCAGCTCAGGAAGTGCTTGTTACACATTAGACACCATTACACATTTTCCTTCTGTACATGACATGCGTGATCTCAGGGAGGACCTCAAATTTAGCTGGCCATTTCCTCTCAGTGATGGAAGGGAAAACATACGATTACTTAATACACTGAAGCATGACATAAACAAATCTCCGTAGACAGGAGAAACTCACTACATGGTGATAAAAGATAACAGGAGATCCTGGTTTTATTTACAGTAGCCATACAAATAAGTTTCAGCCTTATCTGAAGTTTACATTTCCAACAATTTTCTTGTTTTCATTTTTCTCCCTGGAGGCCAGAAAGGATTCATTTTTAAACAACCATTTCCAACGAATCAAACAGGCAGTCATGAAGTTCATATGCTCATATAT
>JBBPCY010000002.1:678464-711177 GCA_037974405.1 Brachyalestes nurse | reverse complement strand
AGAACTTCATGAACATGTTTTGTAGCCCATAGACCTATTATAACTAAAGTGAGTTTTGCATAATAGGTCCCCTTTAAGGTAAAGTTATTGTGCTAGAATAAGAATCAAATTGAGCATTTTGCCTTTGCAGGAATCCGAATTGTAAAACACATGGAGGACTGCGTTTGTACTGAAACCCAGAATGTCACCTTTGAGGTTGAAGTATCTCATCCCGGAATTGATGCTCTTTGGACCTTTAAGGATCAACCTCTTAAAACCGGTCCCAAGTACAAAATTGAGGCCAAGGGTTGTCGCTATAGCCTCACTGTTATCAATATTATGAAGGATGAAGAGGGAGTGTACACATTTGCTGCTGGAGAGAAGACATCCAGTGCAAAGCTTGTTGTTTCAGGTATAAAAACATTAACATTATACTTAACTGATTTTATTTGATGTAAGGCCACTGCATGTTTTTCTCAACACATATTATTACCCTACTGAGCAGAGTACTGTTTACATTAAGTTGTTAATGAGATTTTATTGTTGATTCTCATTGCTAGGTGGTGCCATAAGCAGACCCCTGCATGATTTGACGGTAGCAGAATCCCAGACGGCCGAGCTGGAATGTGAAGTGGCCAACCCCTCTGCTGAGGGCAAATGGTTTAAGGATGGACATCATGTTGACTTCAGTGACAATATTAAGAGTGAAGAGATAGGCACTGTTAGACGCCTTGTCATCATCATCACTAGGCCACAAGATATTGGAGAGTACACCTACCAGGTGGCAAACTCTAAGACATCAGCCAACCTGAAGGTTGAAGGTAGGCCACTGCATATTTTATTCTTTATTTAGTATATTTATTTGTTCTGCCATCTGTTTATGAATAATTGAATGTCATTTTTTTAGCTGTTAAGATCAAAAAGACCATCAAGAACCAAACAGTCACCGAGACACAAGAAGCAGTGTTCAGTCTTGAGCTCACTCATCTGGACGTGAAAGGGTCTCAATGGATCAAGAACGGAGTGGAAATCATCCCAAGTGACAAATTTGAGATCACAGTCGACGGCTTTATTCACACCCTGAAAATCAAGAATTGCAACACCCAAGATGAATCGGTTTATGGATTCAAACTCGGAAAGCTCTCTGCCAATGCCAGACTGAATGTTGAAAGTAAGTATTTGTCAAAGGATGCTTTCACATCAGTGTACATTAAGATTTTAATAATTCTGACTTTTGATTTCTCTTTCAGCCATCAAAATAGTGAAGAAGCCAAAAGATGTTACCTCACTACTGGACGCCACAGCCTCCTTTGAACTGAGCCTTTCTCACGATAACATTCCAGTTAAATGGATGTTCAAGAACCAAGAACTACAGCCGAGCTCTAATATTAAGATTCTCTCAGAGAGGAAAGCCCATAAGTTGGTCATTCAGAGTGTAGAAGACAACATGGCTGGAGAATACATTGCTATGTTTGGACATTTGCAGTGCAGTGCACACCTACATGTTGAAGGTAATACTTTCTTCCACAATGTATTGTAGCAGTAGACACCCCCAGGTATTAGGGCATGTATTGCAAACTAATGTTCATTTTGCTGTGATCCAGCTTTGAAGGTCACAAAGCCCATGAAGAACCTCGAGATTCCAGAGACACAGGTCGCCACATTTGAATGTGAAGTTTCACATTTCAATGTCCCATCCACCTGGCTGAGAAATGGAGTTGAAATTGAGATGAGTGAGAAATTCAGTATCGTGGTGCAGGGCAAGATCCACCAACTCAAGATCATGAACTCCAGCAAAGACGATGCTGCAGAGTACACCTTTGTGTGCGGAAATGACAGAGTTTCTGCAACTCTGACTGTTAGCCGTAAGTCAATCCCGAGTTGGTTGGTTGATTGTTGTCTCTTTATGAAAAATGAGGGAAAAAAACATATCTCTGTCTTTTCAAATCTTTCAGCCATCTTGATCACCTCAATGCTCCAAGACCTCAACGCTCAAGAGAAGGACACCATTACATTTGAAGTGAATGTCAACTACGAGGGCATCACCTTCAAATGGCTGAAGAATGGAGTGGAGATTCGATCAACTGACAGATGTCAGATACGCTCCAAACAACTCACTCACACTCTGAGCATCCGCAACGTTCACTTTGGTGACAGCGCTGAGTACAAGTTTGTGGCCGGATCTGCAGAGACCTCAGCAAAGCTGTTTGTGGAGGGTACTGTCATATTTCATCTCCGTAGTCACTTTTTTTAATGACTTCCTGTTTCATATTAATGACGTATTCCCTTCTCTGCTCTTCAGCTCGTGTCATTGAGTTCACGAAACACATCAAAGACATCAAGATCACTGAAAAGAAGAAGGCCATCTTCGAATGTGAGCTCTCGGAACCTAATGTTCAAGTCACATGGATGAAGGATGGGCAGGAACTGGAGCTGTCTGACAGGTATTTTTTGACAGAGGTTTTCCGTATAATCACAAATTAATTATAGGTTTGTAAGAAATGTTGCTCACAAGACTTCATTTACCAATATTTAGGTTCAAAGCTACCACGGACAAGTACATCCAGCGCTTGATGATCCAGACTGTGCGTATGTCTGATGCCGGAGAGTACTCCGTGGTTGCTGGCTCAAGCATGTCTAAGGCTCACCTCACAGTGGAGGGCAAGGATGTTCACATCTCGGAGCCTGCTGAGAAGGACATCACTGTAATTACTGTCTCTTTACTACCACACTTTACACTCGATGAAAGGTGCAGACTCATTTTACTCATGACTGTTTCCTCTCATACCAGGTGCTTGAGAAACAGAGAGCCACGTTTGAGTTTGAAGTCAATGAGGACGAAATCGAAGGCCGTTGGCTGAAAAATGGAACCGAGATTCAATTCTCTCTCGAGAAACGATTCAACTATGCGACTATAAGAAAGGTGCATCGCTTGACAATCACCGAGACGTACAGGAACGATGCTGGCGAATACACTTTTATTGCTGGGAAGAACAGAAGCACCGTGAATCTTCATGTCAAGCGTGAGTGTCTTTTTCAACAGTGCAGCCAAGCTCCAGGTGTTGTGTTTAGTCATGCTCCAGTATTTCCAATTGTCTCAATCATTTTTATTTTCTTTTTTATTTAAGTCCCCGAGCCGCCCCAGATTATCAGACACATGCAGCCTTTGTCTGTTGAGGCTGGCAAACCTGCCCGTTTCTCTGTGGAAGCCACTGGCGTCCCTCAGCCCCAGGTCACCTGGTACAAGAACTCACAGGCACTGTCTGCTGGATTCAAGTGCAAATTCCACAGAGAAGGAAACGAATACACTTTGTTGCTCATTGAGGTCTTCCCAGAAGATGCAGCTCAGTACACTTGTGAGGCCAGCAATGACTACGGTCAGGCCACTAGCTCAGCTGTACTCAATGTGGAAGGTAGGTGTGACAAAAAGAAGTAAAATAATGAGGTCAGTGTATAAGGCAGTATAAGAAAACAGATTTCTAACCTGTTTTTCCCTTTTCACCAGTTTCAGAAGTAGTCTCTCCGGAGGCTGTAGCTCCACTGGCCCCTCCTGTGATATTATCTTCTATGCATGATTGCTATGTTGAAGAGGGAGAGTCGGCCAAATTCCAGTGCCATGTCTTTGGAGAGGGTAAGTCTCAGGACTATCCAAACTCAGAATATGTATTCTATATATTAGTAATGTAATATTGAATAATATTGAATGAATATTCAAACATGATATTAATACAATATTTAATATTTAATAATACTTCCGATTACACAGTAAGCTCTTTTTTCTGATCCTTTCTGTAGATCTGAAGGTTACCTGGTACTGCAGAGATACAGAGATTAAGCAGTCTGACATCTATAGGATGTCTCAGTATGATGACTGCCTCCAGCTGGAGATTGTCAGAGCATATGTTGAAAATGAAGGGGAATACTCCTGTGTGGCTCGCAATGCCTCAGGGATGGTCTCTTGTTCTGCAGTTTTGAAAGTCAATGGTCAGTTTCTTATTTATTTATCTGTTTTACCCATATGCCCATTTTGAATGCCTAATTATCCAACTACAAATTCTTAGTGTTTGTCCCTTTGTCGTGCTAAATTAGGATGTGACTAATGTATGTGTTGTGTTGAATGAGGCATTATCTTATTCACCCTTTGGGTTGCTTTAACCCGCTGAACCTCTTATTATCCAGTAATTAAACATAAACCTTGGTGTTGAGTAACTGTAATGAACCGTAACTACAATGAAACTAATATGAAATTTGACTAGTCATGAATGCGAGGACTTGATGTGTGGTTCCACACAGGGGCCCATATGGTTTAAGGGTTAACTCAAGATTAGCCATCATGCATGTGTCTCCCTGTGTGACTATAGAGATAGTCCCAGTCTTTTCTTTCTTGGCTCTGCCGAACCCAACTTATAGATCAGTAACAGCCCAGTTTTATGATAGACGACTATGGGCAGACGGTTAGATTACATATCTTATTGAACAGCTCTTATTTCAAGCATTCAGAACCAAAAACAAAGCTACAAAGCTTCCTCTCTTGAATGAATGAGCGTTCTCTCTTACACTGATTAGGAAAGTGCAACTTGGGGATTTCACTTTGCTTGTCAGTCTTTGTTCATGAACTGCGACACCTCACCTTTCCAACTCCAGCAACCCCACTCTACTCTAACTGCCTCTACAGAATCGACTGAACGTTATAAACCTTTGAGATTTACATAACTGTCTAATTTTATTTTCTATCGCTCAGATCTCAGTGTGCAAAGCGTAAATAGTGTGTCGAGCACTGGAGTCTCTCTTTCGGAAAAGGTCACCACGCTCACCATGACCGAGACTCGCTCTTCGTCCTCAGTTCAAACTTTTGAAATGGTTTCCACGGTGACAACAGCTACAGTGTCTGAGCAAAGCATCGACGTCCAGCAGCAAATGACATGCATGGAAGAATATACCAAAAGTCCTGCTCTGATTCTGAAAATGAAAGATCTGATAGTCAGTCCGGGTGACATGGCACAGTTCAGCTGCTCCTTTGATGGACAGCCTCTTACTGAAATTGCATGGGACCACAATGGAAGGATACTCACGAATACAGAGAGGATACAGTGTATGCACCATGAAGATGTCTTGTCTCTCGTCATTCTGAACGTTCAGCTTGCGGACCAGGGGAAGTACTGCTGTTCCGTTAAAAATAGAAATGGTGAAAATCACACGTCTGCACAGCTCACAGTGGAAGGTGGTTACAGATTCTATTTTCTTTTTTGACTTCCATTCCATCCCATCCCGCTTAAAGCTTGTATTTAATTTGAAAGCTGAATATATTTTCCATGTGGCTGTAACAAATGGAGATTTACATTGTAATATGTCATGTAATTATTTTTAATCCTGTAAATAGGTTCATCTTCCACAAGCCTGGCCTAACATCATCCTCCCATCCCACTAACTCTTTTTTATCAATGCTAAAATATCCTCTTACTGATGAATAATCCCTAATAAATTTCCCTAACTTTATTCTCACTCAGCCGAGGAAGCAAACCCCAAAGCAGAAACCCCCATCCCTTCTGATTCTGTCAGTAAATCTTCTAAGAGTGAAAACGAGTCCAGTACAAGGACCTCTGATCAAGAAAAACAAGAGTCCATACAGAATGTGGGACTGCTTCATCCCTCCTCCTTGACAGCAAAGTGGTCGATATGCAGGCATTACTTCCCTGACATTGTACCATTGATGGAGCATGATATATATGAAGCAATTGAGCCAGAGTTCCTTGTGCAACTGCCTCCTCAAATCCTTGCCAAGCAAAAAGACAATGTGTCTCTTTATTATGTAATCAAAGGAATCCTACCTTCATATGTGGTATGGCTACATAACAATGTTGTTGAAGAGTCAAGATCATACTCACTGAAACACGATGGGCCCTTGTGCTGCTTAAATGTAATGAATACTGGTCCCAGGCAAGGGGGCGTTTACACATGCAAAGTTATTAATGCTGCAGGAGATAATGCGTGCAGCACCCAACTCAGAGCGAAGACAGGTTTGCATTTGCATGCTTTGACCCTTCCTTTGTAAATTCTGTTAATTTCTCACTCTTAGCCCACATTTTTGAACCAGAATGTGACATCTCTCCAAAATGTTGCAGTGATAGGAAAACAACTTTTCTTTAGAGAGTCTTCATGAATGTTCTTCAGGGGAGATGTGGTCCATTTTCATAGGTTTTGAGCAGAAAATGGATATAAATGGATTATGAAAAGTGAGATCCATCACTTTACCCAGTAAAAACAAAAGTATGTTTTCCAGCCTCTTACGTTTACTTTTTTTTCCTCCTCAATTTCAGTGTCGAGGGTGGAAGAGGAGCCATCAACTGTGGAGGAAGCCAGAGGTAAACTAGTTGTGTAAAATATGGGTCTGTTAATAATAATAATGTTTTGCCATATTCCCAATAATTAAATAAATCACATTGCAGTGACATGTGCACAAAGTATTTATAACCAATTAAAATGGTTGTAAAATTTGCCCTAAAAATTCTTGGTGGGTAGCGAAAATATTGTAATGCGTAAAAATGTTATTTTTTTTGTGCTCAGCTTTTTCTAGCTTGGCTGTGTCTACTGAAGAGGACACTTACACAACAAGTCTTCAAATAATAAAAGAAAAGGGCAAAACCTTTGAACTCGAGCCAGAATCAAAATTCTTTTCAGAGACATTAGAAAAGCAAATAGAAAAGCCAGTTTTTGTAACCAAACTCTCCCCAGCAATTATAAGTGTTGGAAATACGGCTAAATTTACTGTGACTGTGTCTGGTTTTCCAAAACCTGTTGTTAAATGGTATCACAACGGTCAGACAATCAGCTCTTCCTCTGTTTATACATTCGTCCAAGAGAGTGCAGAACACACACTGGTGATAAATGATGTTAAAAAGGAATTCGAAGGAGAATATTCTTGCACCGCGAGCAACAGACACGGCAAATCAACATGTACCTCTTTTCTTCACGTTAAAGTGAAAGAGCCAAAGAAAGTCGAAGAACCCTCTGGACGACCACCATATTTCACCAAAGCAATTGAGTCTCTACACTGCATAGCTGGAGGCAACGTAGTCTTTGAATACAAGGTTACAGGAGATCCCCTGCCCAGTATTGAGTGGTTCAAAGATAGCTATCATCTTCAGCCCAGTAAATCCTTTAGCACTGTCAATAATGTGGATGGGTCTGGCTTCGTTAAGATAGTGGGCGTTCAGCAAAGTGACAGTGGTCTCTACTCATGTAAGGCATCTAACCTTCTAGGAGAAACCTCTTGTAGTGCTGAACTAATTGTCTACCTTGATACAATCTCGGTATCACAGAAGCAAGAGAAAGTCATTGAACAGAAACAGAAAACTTACAAAGTGTCCGTGTATGGACAAGCCACTGAATCTCGCTTGTACAGCACAGCTAGTCTGCAGGAAGGACGCCAGGTGGTTTTTACCACTGGCACAGAAGATAGTCAGATTGTAGCAGATGAGCATGTAGGTACTCTATGTGAGTTAGATGTTTCTTCTGCAGCAATGCATATGGAGCAAATAACTCAACAAACAGCGGTTCTGCAGTCTCATGAGACACAGGAGAGAGTAGCTGTTGCTGCTACTCAGCCACAACCAGCTGTGGCAACACCTTTAAAACAGCTTCATATGGCTGCGATGACTTCTGCTGTTCACGAGAGCCAGGGCTTAAGAGAGCAGCACTGCGATCGGATCAAAAGTCCTGAGGTCCTAGAACTTCAGTTGACTGAGGAACAGCCCTCAAAAGTGATGTCAGCCATTTCAGAGAGTGTGACACCTCTCAGTGTTGTGAAAGCTGAGCCTTTAACTACCATGGAAGGTGAACACATACATGCTGTCCCAGAACCAAAACTTGCCATCAGCAGTCATGAAATCGAGACCAAGCTGGTCATCTTAAAGGAAGAATGTGAGAACATCCCGTTCCCAGAGAAGGAGAAACCCTTCAGAATAAAAGAAGGAGTTAAAATATTACATTCTACAATAACTTCAGAGAATCTGCAACTTGCAGAGGCTCATTCTTCAACACTACCAGGCTTGGAATGCAGTGAATGTATTGTAGGAAGGGAACAACCTGAGCCAGTTCTTATATCTGTCAGTGATGTCAAACGGACTTTTTCAAAAGAAAGTGGTTTCGGCGTACAGAGAACAGACGAGGAAGTCGCCCATCCCTCCGAAGACCAAATGCTACAATCTGCCCTCGTTATCAGCGAAAAGCATAAACTTCTTGCAGGTGAAACAACGGCGATAGTAGGTTTAGACAGTGCCGTCTCTGTGCATTCTCATAGAGAAGAGGATCAAGTGCTTCATTTACAGGTGGTCAGTGACCAAGATACTCTTTCATCAGAAGGTAGATTTACAAATGAGAAACCTCAAATAGAGCATGCTGAATCCAGAAAAGGCCCACTTCTCCTGCACACAGGATCAGTGTATGAACAGATAGCTGTCAGTGGTGAGCACTTAGCACATATTTCTTCCAAAGAGTCCACAGAATCAGTTAAACCAGAAAAAGAAGCACCTGCCAAATTGCATCTTCAGTCGGTGCAGTCAAGGACTACTTTATTCAAAGAAGGTCTGCTTCCAGCACAAGAACCAGACCAGCAGATGGCAGCGCAGAGACAGGAAAGGGCCCGTATGCATGCTGCTATCACCGAAGAGAAAAGGGAGCTGACGGCAGATTACTCCAAATATCTTGATGTTTCTGTGAAAGGTGTCAAACCTGAACACAGAAAAGAGCCCAAGCCTTTGAGCATTCTCCATGCGGTCTATGAGCCAATGCAGCTCCCAAAGGAAAGTCCTTTTACACCGAGCGTGAAAGAACAGCGTGCACTTGTGCAGAAAGAAGACTGCTGGAATATTATGCATGCAGTGTCAGTGTCGGACACCTCTGATTTAGAGGAATGTCACACTGACAGTCTAAATGCAACAGAGAAGTTTGCCTGCAAGTTAAATCTAGAGCCCAAACCACCCGTTCAGCCTCTGCAGATTGAGGAGAAGGCAATAGCCACAGAAAGCTGTGTTGCCCTCGAGGCAGCAGAGCAGGATTCTGCTGTACAAATTAAAGAGGGCCAGTCTTTGAGGCAGGCAGTATTGAAGGAAGAGAAGCAAACTTTGACAAGTGAAGCATCTCAGGACATAATCAAACCAGAGACAACTTTAATAAACTTTACCATTCAGCCTACAAACCCACTTCTATTGACAGAGTCTCAAGAAAGCCAAGCCCTTCCGAAGGAACTCGTGTTTGTAATTGAGATACCAAAATCACACTCTTTAGACATCAAACATCAGCTGAGAAATGCATTACAGTGTGCTGTGGCCTGTGATCACCCGTTAATCCTGGCAGACGTGGTGCGTAGTTTAGTAGTTGTGGAAGTGAAGGAGGTCAAGACACTTAAAGAACCAACACACACAATGTTCTCGTATCTCATTACGACAACATCCATCCCTGTAGAAGTAACAGTTGCCTTTAAGGGTGAATATCCGCAGACAGCGGATCTCAGAAGTGAACTTCAGGCAACCTTAAACTCCGTTATTCATCAGGGACAAGAAGTCTTAACCTCTGAGCAGCTCCACGCATTGCCCCTTCTCAGACACCAGAGGATACAACATAGTATGGCTCCCATAAAAGAGATGCTATCTTCAGTGATGGAGACAGAAAATGTGAAGGTGTTTACACCACCAAAAAGTCAGTCGGCTGCTTTGAAGACCGAAACTGAAGATTCTTTGCAGTATATAACTGGTCAGAGACAAATTGTTGTACAAGAGTCTAAAAGTCAGTTGAGTCAGGAAACTGCTGAAGGAAAACTGGTCATTCAGAAGTCCACTGTAACTGTAAAACAAGAAAGTAAATCTGTATCTGTCCAGAGCTATGAGAGAGACGTAGGTCTTGCAGGTGTCACCTCTAGTGTGCCCATGACATCAGTTCCAACTGAGGAGTCAACAGAGGGGCTTATTCGGAAAGAAAGAATGGAGGAACTTCTTACAGAGGACATAACCACACAACGGACGCCTGAAAAGGCATTTTCCAAGGAACCTTTGTTTGAAAAGGCATTAGAAAATATTGTTGCAGTGGAGGACTCCATGGTTACATTTACTGCTAGAATAAAACACGCTGTCAACATAAGCTGGTTTTTCAATGGTCAACTGATTGAATCTGGCAAAGAGTTCAAATGTTCCAAAGACCATGACACATATACTTTAGTAATCCACAAAGTTAAAAAGGAAAAACACGAAGGAGATTACGCATGCGAGGCTCTGAATGAAGCTGGCAAGGCTGCAACGTCATCAAGGCTCACAGTGGTCTCAAGAGGTTGTATAATGGGGATGTTTTTATCACCATAATTTAGACATTTAATCATTAACAATTTTCAGCGTAGATGTAAGAGATGACGATCATTACTAATAAACCACTATGCGCCTGTATCACCAGCACATTCTCATCAGTTCTCCATCTGATATTATTTTTTTTTGGGGGGGGGGTTATCATGTGTGGAAACCTTCACCTCTTCCCTTTACACCAACAATGCCTCTGTACTTCTAGCATGTGTTGTCGCATCATATCAAGGTGTGAGTCTTCATCAACTCCTCATAAAAAAATAGTTTTCTCTAACCTCCACGTCATTTCTTTTTCACAGTCACTTGAGGACTACCACCGTTTTCACCTTATCCATACTGCTCCCTGCTGACCACAGTTTAACTTCGTACAGAATATCTTGTTGGAGTATTAATTTGTGTATTTTGTCTCACACAATTCAGTGCCACCAGTTTTCAAGCGAAAAATCCAAGACCTCGAAATCAACACTGGCAGCCCTGCAAAGTTTGAATGCGAGACCGAAGAGGCGCCAAACGTGACCTTCAAATGGTTCAAGTCTGACTCTGAGATCAGACAGAGTGACAAGTACAGGATCATCAGCCACTATACTGTATCATCTCTGGAGCTTCTGAACTCAACCAAGGCCGACACTGGAGACTACATCTGCCGTGCTTCCAACAAGCATGGAAGTGATAGCTGCACCGCTAAACTGAACATCACTGGTAAGTTAAATGGATTTTTATTATTTAAAGCTTCGCTTCCAGAGTGGAATGAAAATAGCTGAAAATCAAAGCTATTGGGACATGAAAGCTAATAGTGCATAGATAGATCATTTAAACCACTGTCTTGGTAGTTACTCTGATTTGGGAGTCATTTTATTATGGGTTTGACAAAAGAGTAGAATTGCAAAACTTTCCAAAAGCTCTAGAATCAAACAGATTCTACATTAGCAATTTGTTTGATGTCTATGAAAAATTTGTAAGAATGTTGAAGCCGGTGTCAACTGTCTGGTGTTTGGAATGAAAGGACAACTTGGTCAGTGTTGGTCGACCGTCTTTTTCTGTGCTGCGGGACATGCAGTGATCTTCAAAATAGCATTGTTGATATGTATCCGTAATCTTCGAATGTTTTCTTTGTTGAGTTTTTGAGTCAGAGGATGTTCTCTTCTGTGTAGAATGTTTTTTTTTTGTACAATCTTTCCGTCTGTCTTTACAAAGTCAGTCAAAAAACAAACGGATATTGTAATAAGTGGATCTTCACAAATGAACATTGTCTGTCACAAAGACAGCATTTGTATCTCTTCTGGATTCCACTGTGGACTATCTTCTGATAAAGTTCTCTCTTGAAATTCAGCTTCAGCTGATTGAGCTTCAGCTTACCAATCAAGGCTGTTACATTTACAATTCACACCAAACAGTGTTGGTACAGCTTTGTGCAGTCCAGATATTTTAGACCAGGGGCGTCAGAAGCATTTTTAATGTGAGGGGGGCACATCGGTTTGGGGGTGGGGGTGAGATTTGGGCGTGGGGCGGGGTTTGGGGTGGGGGCGGGGTTGTTGCATGTGTGCAAAGTCTCGTCCTTTTAGGGGGTGGGGGTGTTTGGAAAGCCCTGTTGAAACCCCTGTGTGTATTCTTCTATTATGATTAAGTGGAGTGGATTCTTTTGAGAAAGGTTCAAGATTCAGCAGCGCTGGGTGAACTAATTATTTATGTTAAATGTGGGGGGGTCCAAATGAATAATTATGAAATGTGAGGGGGACACGTCCCCCTCAGAGTGAATGGCGGTGACGGCCATGGCTTTGACACATTGAGTGCAGGTTTAGCCACACCCTACTCTATCAGAATCAGAATGAGAAAACTTTAATGCTCATGTGATTTCCTCCGGGATCAGTGAAGTTTTCTGATTCTGATGTAGTTGGGTGCCCAAACCCACACTCAATGTGTCAAAACTTTTTTAACGAACATAGATTTCTCTACTAAAATATCTGGACTGCACAAGGCTAAAATATATTATATCTTTACTGAGTCTGCAGTGGACACCATTGGTGTAAATATTGTTTGGACAGGAAATGGCAAACAGCTCTATAATGCAATGGACTGTAAACACTTATATGAAAACAACATGAATCAAAAGGCAAAGCTAAAAGATGTAATGTAGTTTTCATACGGTGATCCTAAAGGCGCACGTTTGTGTCAGAAGGTAAGTACTTATCATATTCCGTGATTATGGCACTTTTGTGAAGCACATGTTTGTATTGTGGTGTATAAAGTTTTGTGTCCTTGTGGTTTGTCAAAAACACTGGAATTAGCTGTTCTATGGATAGTAGTTTGGTCTGCAGTCACATGTCAGTGTGTCCCCTGTTTCATGTGTTTTTATGTTATTGTGTTTGCTTTGGTGCAAAGCCACTTTTGAGTCAGGTCTTGTGTCTTGGAGATATTGTTGTTGTTGTTGGAGTAGTGCAATTTATTCACACATTTAGCTAAATGCTAAATTAGGCTGGGTTTTAAAGTTATATTGCTCATAAAATGTTTTCAATAGTCATGGTGACTAGAACATTAGTATTAATGTCCATAGGTCTTACGATCATGATTATGATCAAAATTCTCATTTTTATTCTCAGAACCGCTGTCCGTCACAAAAGAATTACAAATGCTGGATGTAGAGAAGGGA
The DNA here is from genome assembly GCA_037974405.1 of Brachyalestes nurse. Taxonomy (NCBI): domain Eukaryota; kingdom Metazoa; phylum Chordata; class Actinopteri; order Characiformes; family Alestidae; genus Brachyalestes; species Brachyalestes nurse. Next base: position 698,205 of record JBBPCY010000002.1, on the reverse strand, counting down.
CCCAGTGGTGTGTTTCAATGTGAGGTTCTTGGTACTGGCCCATTTGGATTTAACTGGTTTGATACGAAAACACCAGTTGCTTTGGATAAAATGCACAGTCTTCATTTTCAAGATTCAATTGCACATTTGGCTATGCACTCATTTGAAAAATCAGACATTGGGAAACGCCACTATTATTTATCAAATGAAGTTGGACAGATCTTCTCAGAATCAGTTGCAGAGTTGAGAGGTTAGTATATCAGAGAAAGAACAGCCTTTGCTGGTTCCCCCTACCACTAACAAGTGTGTTGCAACTAACACGCAGCGTGGGCTGTAGTTTCAAGCTTTGAACAGCTAACAAAGCCTTGGGCAACTTGCGTATTTCTGATGGAGGCATGGCCAATGCTGTAATGGTGATGATCAATCTGCAATATCAAAATGTTTCAAACTTACTGCAACACGAGCCAGAAAGGCAATCAAAGACTTTCAAATCGTTTATTTTAAGAATGCAGAGCCATTCATCTACTCGAACAAAACACAGCAATTAATAAACCAGCTCCTGATGGTTCCAATGTCATGCCTGTCTGCAGTTTTACAAAGTCATTTGACATGATGTAAGAAGGATGTAAGACATTTTGCTATGTTTCAGTGGAAAGTTATTAGCATTCAGTTATTAGTCATGAGATTATTTCTAGTGTCTCTCAACACGTATTGTTATACCGCCACTATACCATCACAGAAAATAAACACAACGAATGACTATAGGAACATATGCGAATTAAAAGAGCGCAAAAGGGAAATGCAGCTATTCCCTTTAGGAACATTTCTGAGCTATGAGACTTTAAAGCCAGAAAGATGCTGCTTTATTCCTTCAGCTGAGCCAGAATGAGATTTAATGAATCATCTTAAAAACAACTCGGTGGTTTTGTATCTTCAGACACTTGGGAACTTTGGTTCTCTGTTCTTGGGGAGATCATAGTTCAGTCATTTGCTTTTGTGCTCCTTCTTTCTTGCCTTCTGGGAACTCTCATAACGGGATCCTGCGTGGACTTTTCAACTTGGATGGGAATTAAACTATTCATCAGACCTTGGAAATTTGGCTTCTGATCATTCTTATTTGCAGTCAAGAAATACAATTTGTTCATCGAGCAATGAAGAGTCTCGCCACATGAATTGCCATTTAATGGATGATAATCTCGGAATATGTCCAGCTTTAATGGATCTTGTGGTCTTGAAAAGTGACTTGCTTATGTTCAACGAAGGTCTCTTTATCAAAGTTGAGCAACACAAACTTTGAAAAGGAATGAGGACTGAAAAGGAACACCAAAGAAATGAAGAATTCTTGGATTTTGAAATGTTCTTTGGGAGGAGAGAACCAAGGAAACTACTGGACGATACTATAATCTTCAAACACTTCTTCGTTAGATCACTTACAGGGTTTCTGACATAAACATCTGTGGGACTGTTTGTTTGAGTGTCTGGGTGGGGCACTGTGGAGCACATTTGTTTACTTCTTATCTTCGGTTTATATTTGGACTTTTCATATTTTTCCAAAGGCCTCTTCATATCTCAGGAGAACACTAAGTGCAAAACCCATGCTCTTTTACACTTAAACACAGAATCTTAATGGCTGAGCACTGAGACAGCCAAAAGTGTCGGCCAAAGATGACCCGCACCAGCCATGAAGGCACACCTATTGTTTAAAATGCTTGAAGAACAAAAAAAGGCAAAAGGGTTCAAGAAATGTTTCTCAGATTCTGGAAGAAAGAAGATGAAGTCAAGTCTCTTGTAGATCTCTTTTAATCTCTTGTCATATCCCCAGAGAGCACAGATTCCAGGATAGCCCTTAGTGTCCTTTGGATGTCCTTGGATGATATTCTTGGAATATTATCAGTATGAATGGATTGTTTGCTGCTGAAAAGGCTAATAATGATCCTGGGCCATTGACAGATTCTTTTTTTTTTAAAAATATGCATTTCCCACAAATAATATTTATAATGGAACTTTTGGGGTACATCTATAAAGAAATATCTCTCAAAGGATCTTACAATGAAGCTGGTGTAACTTATTGCCTTACTGTTTCTCACAGCACCAGCACCTCCCCGTTTTATGAAGAAGCTGAGCAACTTGTCTATCCCAATGAGCCATAAACTACGACTTGAATGCACTTTCACTGGATCCCAAAAAATGTTTGTTACTTGGTACAAAGATGGAAAGCAACTTTACGCTTCTTATAGATACAACACCAAAGTAACTAAGAACTCCTGCATTCTGGAATGTCTCCATGAGTGCACCAAGGAAACCACTGGAAGATACTCATGCGAAATTTCAAATGCTTACGGAAGAGATATTTGTCATGCGGAAGTGATTGCTGTCACAGGTTCGTAAGCACGTCTCTCCAATTATGAAAACTCCTCTGAAAATACCATATTTATAAACCGGTACATATGTATAGAACGATACATATGTAGAAATAACGTGTTCTGCATGCCCAGCATGGTCAGAACATTATTTCTGTGGTGCTTGTTATTACATATCTCAACAGTTTACCGTTGTTCTTCTCAGAACCTGCTCGCTTTGAAGCAAGACTTCGGGACATCAGTATCCCCATGAGCGAAAAACTAAGGCTTGAATGCAAATTCTATGGTGCTCCAAAAATATTTGTCACATGGTACAAGGATGGCAAACAGGTTTATGCCTCTTATAGATACAATACAAAGGTCACCAAGAACTCCTGCATCCTGGAGTGTCTCCATGAGACCTCCCACGAAACCACTGGCAGATACTCCTGTGAAGTTTCAAATTCTTATGGAAGCGATATTTGTCATGCTCAAGTGACAGCTGTGACAGGTTGGTATATTACAAAGTAATGTGACAGTTATCATGGACATTTCTTTTACTACTATACTGTTCCTGCTTCTTGGATTTAGTAAAATATGAGGCACTAGATTGTTAAACAATAACCTAAGGAACGCCCACATTTAAAAGTGAGCCGTCTACTCAAATTCTATGGATTTGTGAGGAAATACCACTGTTTTTTTAACTGGTCCAATGCTGTTTCTTCAGAACCTGCCCATTTTGTGAGAAAACTGAAGGACACAATTGTTCCAATGAGCCAGAAACTAAGGCTTGAGTGCTCATTTAAGGGAGCCCAGAAAATGTTTGTGACCTGGTACAAGGATGGGAAGCAGATTTATGCTTCTTATAGATACAACACCAAAGTAACGAGGGATTCCTGTGTTCTGGAGTGTTTACATGAGTCAGCACCAGAAACATCTGGTCGCTATTCATGTGAAGTATCAAATGCTCATGGATCCGACATCTGTCATGCTGACGTGATAGCAGTGACAGGTTCGTAATCTACTGGAACTTGGAAATTCACTTTATTATGCTTATCCTCGATTGTGTTCGTCCCAGAATATCCTTTGATATAAGAAGCACCTGAGATTATATTAGCGTCTATTTAACTGGTATGAAAATCTTCCTCCCAGAGCCTGCCCGTTTTGAGAAGAAGCTAAAGGATATCGCAGTCCCAGTGAGCAGCAAACTAAGACTTGAGTGCACATTCAAAGGAGCCCCCAAATTATTTGTCACCTGGTTCAAGAATGGCAAACAACTCTATGCTTCCTACAGATACAATACAAAAGTAACAAAAAATTCCTGCATCCTTGAGTGTCTGCATACATGCAATGAGGACACACCTGGAACGTACTCTTGTGAAGTTTCGAATGCTTACGGAAGCGATATTTGTCATGCTCAAGTGACTACAACAACAGGTTCGTATGTAAGGATGAGCTCTGGAGATTTTTATTATTTGCTGTAGTGTTAAATCAAACCCTCAAAAGGACTGTGGAGAAGTAGCAGTTGTTTTTCATTTATTTTAATGGTGGTGTTTCCCTCAGATTCTCCTCGTATTGTGAAGAAGCTTAGAGGTGTCATCATCCCTTATGGTCAGAAACTTCTATTGGAGTGCACCTTCACTGGAGCTCAGAAAATCTTTGTCACTTGGTATAAGGATGGCAAACAGCTCTATGCATCTTATAGATACAACACTAAAGTCACTGAAGATACCTGTATTTTGGAATGCTTACATGGGAGTACCAGAGAAACCACTGGAAGATACTCTTGTGAAGTGTCTAACTCATACGGAAGTGCAATCTGTGATGCTCAAGTGACAGTAATTACAGGTTTGTAAGCCATTAAGTTGAGGACATATTCTTACCCCCGCATTAAAAGACAATTATTAAACAACATAGTCTTTTAGCTATTTATAAACAACAGTTAACCTCACATCCATTAAGAGCCTGTTACTAGGGAAAACAATTCTAACAAAACAAATGTGATATTTCATTCAGAACCTGCCTGCTTTGTGAAGAGGCTCATGGACATCTCAGTTCCTAAGAGCAGCAAATTGCGACTTGAGTGCACGTTTACAGGGGCACCGCAGATCTTTGTTACCTGGTACAAAGATGGAAAGCAGCTGTATGCCTCATACAGATACAACACAAAAGTAACTAAGAATTCTTGCATCTTGGAGTGCCTCCATGAATGCAATACGGATACTCCAGGAAGATATTCTTGTGAAGTTTCAAATTCCTTTGGAAGCGATATCTGCCATGCTCAAGTGACCACAGTGACCGGTTAGTGTGAACACTTTAGGGGTTTTGCTGCTATTGCATTAGCTCAATTGTTCCCTATTTTAAACCGATTTGATGTTATTTCACTGGTATCATCGAATATCACAATAATGTGCATCTTTTGCAAGCATAACATATTAAACTGACACAATGCCAATCTTCTCAGATGCTCCCCGATTTGTGAAAATGCTCAAAGACATTTCCATCCCAATGAGCCAAAAACTGAGACTGGAGTGCTCATTCACTGGAGCCCAGAAACTGTTCGTCACCTGGTACAAAGACGGCAAACAGATCTACGCTTCTTACAGATACAACACTAAAACCACAGACAACTCGTGTATCTTGGAATGTTTACATGAGTGCACCAAAGACACCACAGGAAAGTACTCCTGTGAAGTCTCAAATGCTTATGGAAGAGATATTTGTCATGCTAATGTGACCATAGTCACAGGTTTGTAAGCCTTGGCAGTATTATTTTTAAAAAATCCTGTATTGCATGTATTGTTGTTTTTACATACCTGTTGAAGCACATATCTGAGATACAGATCATCAGGACAAGGCTAAAGTATTTCAATCCTCTTCTCTCTCAGAACCTGCCCGCTTTGTAAGGAAGTTGACAGATTTCTCGATACCAATGAGCAAAAAATTAAGGCTTGAATGCTCATTCACTGGAGCTCCAAAAATGTTTATTACTTGGTACAAGGATGGCAAGCAACTCTACGCATCTTATAGATACAATACCAAAGTCACATCCAACTCATGTGTATTGGAGTGTCTCCACGAATCCAATAAAGAAACCACTGGAAAATACTCTTGTGAAGTTTCAAATGCATATGGAACCGATATCTGCCATTGTCAAGTGACCGCAGTTACAGGTTTGTAAATTGCACAGGACTCTGGAAGATGCTTGCTTGCATTTCGGGAAATGTCACCTTCCATGTCATGCCCTCGTGAAGTCTTTGTGTACCTTTACAAGTGAGCAAGTTGATATTGCAGGGTTGGACAGCATGGTGCTTGAGATGATATTCCTTGCTGTTGTTCGATGGTGATTTGGCGTTATGCTATTATTGGCAGATGTTGCATGAGTTTGGAAGACATTGGTTAAAATCACACTGTCCTCATCATCGTTTCAGTTCTACGGGGATAGCAGGCATGCATCCTAAGAGAATGATTTTTCATTTGTATTTTTTATGGACATGTTTGGATTGACTTGGCTCCATTTGTCTTCTTGTCTGCACGTTTTTGAAGAGCTTGAGATGTTTGCCCTTCTACAGCTGGGTTTCCTACACAGAACATGGAAACTGAATGGTTTTTCTGGCATGTTGTTCAGGGTGTGCTTTTTGCTCATTTTACAGGACCGGCGTCTTAAAATGCAAAGGGAGGCTGAGGTGGGAAAATTCTTAAGTCAGATTGTATGGATGGAGGATGGTGAAAATAGTTACTTGGATAAATAAATACAGTAATCCCTCGCTTTTCGCAGGGGTTACGTTCCAAGAGCGCCCGTGTTAAGTGGAAAAACCGTGTTGTTGTGTTTTGGTTTAAAAAATGCCTAAAAATGCCTAATTTTATAGTGTAAACCCTAAATATGCCCTTAAATATGCTCCCATAACATTTTAAACTCAGTTTAATGCATTACCCTTAAAGAAAACGTAAAGTTAAACCCAAATTCTCTTTTAATTTAATTTAATTTTTCTCTTTAAACAAGAGAAACACTGAGATGATCCAAGGGGGAGATTCTGGTCTGGAGCGCCACTGACGCTTCAAACGGCAGCAACAAGGAAAAATAAATAGTCAGAATCGGAAAACTTTAATGATCCCGGGGGAAAAAGCTTCAAAACCGTTAGCATTAGCACACACACGCACGCACTCTCTCTCAGAGACACGAGCAGTCGCACAAACACACACACACACACACACTCTCTCTCTCTCTCTCAGAACACAAACTCAGTTTAATGCATTACCCTTAAAGAAAATGTAAAGGTAAACCGGTATTCGCCTCTTTTCAAGGTAAACCCGTCTTTTCATTTAAATTCTCCGCCGAGATATGCCACTTGGAAGGTTGCATGACAAAAGTATTGGGACACCCCGTTTTCGGAGAATAAAACATGATCTACTCGGGCTAAAAATACAAATGAGGGCTCGTTGAAGATCTCCTGAAGATCTACTAAAATGTGAAGTTTGAAGTGTCTGAGTGCTTTTCCTGCCGAGATATGCAACTCAGAAGGTCCCTTTGTGCAAAAACATCCAGAAAAAAATATATTTATTGCCACAAATAAGCAAAAATGGGTGGAGGATATTTGCAGTTTCCGCGGTATTGTGGGGATTTCCGTGTAAAACTATGAGTTCGGTTCTCAAAAAAAATCTGCGTGTGACTGAATCCGCAAGTCCTGATCTGCGTAAATCTGGGGGATTACTGTATTTCTGTTTTAATATAATTCTGTAGATACTGGGGATGTGCGGAGGTACTCAAGGACTCGGTTTATCACTTGAAATCACTATTAAAATATAAATTTTTCAAGTGACTCATTATTCATCTTCAATCCATCCTAATCTGATTCCAGAATTTTTCCATCTCAGCATCCCTTTGGATGTCAACCAGGCGGTCCTGTGAAATGAGCATATGGCGTGTTCATCTGGTGGTTACCGATTTGACGAAAGTGATTTAATGATTCTGCTGTCCCTCGTAGAACCTGCTCGCTTTGTGAAGAAGTTGAAGGACACAGTTTTCCCAATAAGCAACAGACTGAGGCTTGAGTGTACTTTCACTGGAGCTCCAAAGTTGTTTGTAACATGGTACAAAGAAGGAAAGCAACTGTATGCCTCATACAGATATAACACAAGAGTGACAGAGAATTCCTGCATTTTGGAATGCCTTCATGAGTGTAACAAAGACACTCCAGGAAAATACTCTTGTGAAGTATCAAACTCCTTTGGAACTGATATCTGTCACGCCAATGTGACAACAGTGACAGGTTTGTATCACTTTGGATTCCTTACATTTTCTATAGAACTAAATGTTTTTCCAACAATTGAATATTGTCACCGTGTTTAGCGTGGAGAGAATTATATTGAGGAGGGCAACATTTCCCCCCCCCCCCCCAAAATTCATTCAAATTATATTATCGATTTGTTGTTCCTCTCAGAACCTGCCCGGTTTGAGCAGAGGCTCAAGGACATGAAAATTGCGATGAGCAAGAAACTGAAGTTTGAGTGTACATTCACTGGTGCTCCAAAACTATTTGTCACTTGGTACAAGGATGGCAAACAGATATATGCCTCTTATAGATACAACACAAGAGTTGTTGGAAACTCCTGCTCTATAGAATGTCTACATGAGTGCACTAAGGACACTGCAGGAAAATACTCTTGTGAAGTGTCAAACTCCTTTGGAACCGACATCTGTCATGCTCAAGTGACTGTAGTTTCTGGTTAGTACAACATTCTGGACTTCTGGATATCCTTATTCTTCTATTAATGGCTTTGATATAATGCTAACTCTAATACTAATGCTTCTAGATGTATATAATGCTAAAGCTAATGCTAATGCTAATATCGAGCACCTTGTTGAAGAGCAATGATTAGCCTGTCCCCGGAGCCATGACACTTAAGTGATTGGTTTAATGTTGTTCCTCTCAGGACCTGCTCGATTTGTGAAGAGGTTGTCCAACCAGGCCCTCCAGGAGGGCCAAAAATTGAGGCTTGAATGCTCATTCACTGGAATGGAAAAATTGTTTGTCACATGGTATAAGGACGGCAAACAGCTCTACGCCTCTTACAGATACAACACCAAAGTTATTGGAAATACTTGTATCTTGGAATCTTTTCATGAGAGTGATGCGGACACTGCTGGAAGATACTCTTGTGAAGTTACAAATGATGATGGAAGTGATATTTGCCATGCACAGGTTACTGTAGCGGCAGGTCAGTAAAATGCAGTAAAATCTTTCAAAGGACTGCATGCGCCAATTTCGGACCATTCCTGCTTTTCTTGTCTTGCTCTTTACGTCCCTTCATGAGGAAATGACTAGCATTCAAGACAGGACACCACCCCGCTTTACTAAGTACTCAAACCAGTAAAGGAGAACTGATAGAACTTGATGTCTGTACTGAAGGACTGCTTCCTATGGATATATCCAGGCTTAAATGTAGCAACCCAAAGTAATTAGTCATCAACTGCTGAATGTAAATAGACATGCTGTGTATACTTGCTTTGCATCAAATAGAGTTGAAACTGCTTCTTGTACTTTTGCACTTCGTGGTTTGCTCTGTTTACAAAGGAACTCTTCTGGTACATTTAAAGAGTATGCTCATCTTTAATAGAATGCTTTTCTCACAATTGTAACATTGTGCCACTAAAAACATTACCAGTGAAGGTTTCTAGTTAAAGGATGGCAATAATATCCATACAGGGGGGAAGCAATAACATATGTCTTGTTTGGACAGTAGCCATGTCAGACTGTTTTGAAGGCAGATAGGGTAGACTCAGGGCTGCGCTCCTGCCATAATAATGAGATCAGAATAGACTTGTGTTTCTCTTGGCTTTTTCTGAAACATCTTACATTTTCCACTCATTGTATGAAAGTATACATGACTCTGTGTGTGTGTGTGTGTGTGTGTGTGTGTAGTAACTAATCTTAACATATGTTTTGTTTTCAGATCGGAAGATTCCACCAACCTTCACCAAAAAGCCCTCTGAACACATAGAGGACACCGAGGGTAAACTGGTTAAGCTCGAGGCACGTGTATCTGGATCACAGCCACTGGCTGTCACCTGGTACAAAGGTGACCAGGAGATCTTCAGCTCTAACAACTGTGAAGTGACCTTCAAGAGCAACGTGGCTGTGCTGTGTATTAAGGCGTCCAAAACTTCAGACAGTGGCTCGTACACTTGCAGAGCCACTAACGAAGCTGGGACTGCCTCCTGCCAGGCTGTGATCAACATTACAGGTATTGAGTTTACTCGTACTCAGGCTTTTTCAGCAGTCTTTTAGTTTTTTATCCCTTCGTGCAGCTAGTGGCCTAGTGGCAAGGGAATTGCCCCTGCGACCAGAAGGTTGTGGGTTCATATCTTAGGACTGCTAGTGGCACCACTGAGGTACTCTTGAGCAAGGTACTGTCCCCACACACTGCTCCCCGGGCGCTGTGCCAGTGGCTGCCCACCGCTTCTCTTGGTGAATGGGTTAATGGGTTACAGAGAAAGAATTTCACACTGTGTGCTGTGGTGTGTGGTGTTCACACATTACATTAAGGGGCCTCTTCACTGTAAGACGTTCAGTTGTTAAAAACTCTCAATCAAGTCCTCAGGAAATCTCAGGGATGTTCTGTTTTGTTCCTGTTGTTTCTGTTTTATAAAATGTGTGCTGCGATCAGTTTGCATCAGTTTGAAAGCACATTGTATTATCTTCACACAAAATCACACTTTGTCCAATTTCTGAGCAATAAACAACGCAGTGGTGGAGTAAAGAGGATGCTATTGCAACAACATGTAAATACTTTGCTTAAGATACTTTAAGTATACTGTACTAAGTGCAGATTCTTAAGTTCTTTGTTGCTGTAGGTCTCCGGCGACTGCATTGATAACTCCTTTTTAGTCTGACTGCCTTTTTTTTTTTTTTTTTGACATCTAGAACAACAAAAGCCACCAACCTTTGAAACCACCCTTGAGCCTTTGACAGTGAACGAAGGCGAGAGACTTAACCTTAGCTGCAAGATCCGAGGTGCTCCTCCACTGAAAGTTCAGTGGATGAAGGACAGAAGGGATGTGATGCCTTCTGCCAACACCAAGATCACATTTATAGATGGGACCGCTACACTGAACATCACCAAGGCATCTTTAACCGACGCAGGAGATTACCTGTGCAAGGCAACCAACAATGCTGGTAGCAATTTCTCCAAGACCAAGGTCACTGTCAAAGGTATGATGCCACTCTTGGAATGTGGATAATGAATGTGCTCATTGCTCATATTCCTTTCTTTCAAGGTTTTACGTTTTTGAAATCTTGTATATGTATATGTATAATTTAATATTTTTAATATCCATTCATGACCTAAAAACATCACTTTTAATGCTCTTATAATGTAATCTTATAATTTGTGGCATATTTCTTTCATTCCCAAACTGTTTCGCACAATAGCCGTTATTATGTTACGTTATTACGTTATTATGCCTCTTATTACTGCATATACACTCCAGTGTTTTTTTCTATCAAAGAGAGGACTGACCACTTGTTTGCCTTTTGGTTTTATGATGTTCTCTTTCTGGTTTGTGATGTTCTTTTGAAGAAGAAACCTTCACAGTTCAGGTTTTGGAACATATTTCTGTAAGACAGTTCGAGATTACTCAGAGCTATATTCATTATGGGGTTACACCTCTTGCTAGTTGGGTTTGAGGAATTGTAAAGTATTTCATGGTGGTTCTTTGGAACTGCGATTCAAATCAATCATTTCTTTAAGTTGCAAGTCTCTTCATCCATTCATTTTCTTTGCTCTTCGACTGCTGGTTTCATTTAGCAAAAGCAGGAGCAGCTCCTGCGCCAGCTCAGGCCACCCCTGCAGTGCCTGTGGCAGTTAAGAAATTGGACAACTTGTTCTTCATTGATGAACCAAAGAGCGCTCGTGTCTCTGAGAGTAAGTGATTGTTCACCAGAAGCTGTGAGATTTGTGAAGGTGTGATGTTATGAAGTTGATATTTAATTTTGAGCTCAATTATGGAGTCCTCTAATATTCCTGCAGAGGGCACTGCTACCTTCATTGCTAAGGTTGGTGGTGATCCCATTCCTAACGTCAAATGGATGAAGGGCAAGTGGAGGCAGATGACCCACGGTGGTCGTGTCAGTATTGAGCAGAAGGGCCAAGAGGCCAAGCTGGAGATCAGAGAAGTGACTAAATCTGACTCTGGCCAGTATAGATGTATAGCATCTAACAGACACGGGGAGATTGAGTGCAGCACTGACCTTAATGTTGCTGAGAAGCAAGATACTGGACCTGAAATGGTGAAACTGAAGAAGTGAGTTTAATATTTGATACTTTCATAAATGAATAATGAAGTATATCTTTTTAGTTAAAAAAAAGGAAACACCTTAATGACATTTGGCTGTCTTTTATCATGTTCAGGACACCTTCAAAGCAAAAAAGTCCAAAGGAAGATAAAGACATTGACATAGTCGAATTGTTAAGAAACGTAGATCCAAAAGAGTACGAGAAGTACGCTCGCATGTACGGCATCACAGACTACCGCGGCCTCCTTCAGGCCATCGAGCAGCTGAAGAAGGAGAAGGGTGAAGAAAGTGGAAGACCGGTAGATTTCCCTCTCTTTTTTGATAATTTGTTCTGAGTATGAATCATCATTATGTAGTATGTGTAATACTTAATGCTCTTTTCTGAATCAGGAACGAGAGTCTGACGAAGATTTGGCTAGGCTCGTGTCTGATTTGCAGAGGAGAATGGAGCACACTGAAGTATGACTCTTTTTTTGAAAAGCAGCAGCAACAACAGCTAGAAAAACAACCTCTTGTAGCAAATTCAGGTCATGCTTTGATGAGCTGTGTACTGACGGAACATGTGCACTTATTTTCTTTTTTCAGCCCGTTACCCTGCTTAGCGACATCAAAGACCAAACAACTCAAGTTAATAAAGAGGCAGTGTTTGAGTGTGAAATTAAGATCAACTACCCCGAAATCACTCTGTCTTGGTACAAAGACACACAGAAGCTCGAAACCGGTAGTAAATATGAAGTTAAAATAGCGGGTGACCGCCACTTGTTGAAGATCAAGAACTGTCAGAAGAAGGACCAGGGAAATTACCGCATCGTTTGTGGCCCACACATCTCCAGTGCCACACTGTCAGTGTTGGGTAAGTCCTCTCTCCAGTACTTGTTTTGCATTCTGTTTACAGTTTTTAAAGCGTACTGAGGCAAACTGACCACCTCTCCTGCAGAAAGTGATGAGTATAAGCAGAAGGCTTTACCTGGTAAGGAGGCAAAGCTGCCGATGGTGCAGTGCTCTCTAATACACAAATGCATGTGTTTATCACAGCCCTTGCATCACTTTTGAGGATCAGTTTCATTAGCAGCAACAGCGATCCAAGTAAAACTGAACAGGGGCTCGGACCTGGACTCTGTAAAGCTGCTTTTATATAAATAAAATTGAACTGAACTGAATTGAATTAAAACAGGTCTTTATGGACGCACACGTTTCACGTGGCTATCACTAACCTCTTCGCTCTGATCTTGTCTTTTCACTAATAAACTCTTTCCTTCCTTGCATTTTCTTAATGCTCTTGAACTGCTTGCCCCTAGTGGCCCTATTCTTGTTCATTACAAATTGGTAGGTGAACAGTTTATATTCTTGAATAGTTTGTCTTCAATCAGCGAAATCTTGGAATGTGGTGATATATGAAATGTATGGGTTTTAAGACGAAAGCTGATTGTTCAAATTATTGTCTTATTTGTAGCCGATCAAATTCAGTTCACGAAACGCATCCAAAACATTATGGTGAAGGAACGTCAGACCGCTACGTTTGAGTGTGAGTTGTCCTTTGACAATGCCGTGGTCACATGGTATAAGGACTCTTGGGAGCTTAAAGAGGGTCCAAAATATTCCTTCAGATGTGAGGGACGACGTCACTTTATGGTGATCCGTAATGTAACGTCTGAGGACGAAGGTTTGTAGACTACAACATATTGGAGGTGCTTCTATTTCAGTTTGCATTTGAAATGAAAGACCTTTAGTCACCTTCACTAATCATCTTTTAGGCGTGTACTCAGTGATTGCGCGTTTGGAGCCTATGGGTGAAGCTACAAGTACAGCTGAGCTTTATCTGTCAGGAAAAGGTACCAGTTATTAAATAGTAGAATGGCATTGACATGAGTTACATTTATTGGGTATGGTTACTGTATCCCAGTAGTGACATTTTACCTCCTTTCACAGAATTTGATCTAGGAACAATGTCCTACGGTGAGTACTTTGTAACTGAGATCCCCAAAACCTATTAGACCAGTTTGATTAGTTATTCCCATATATATAAGTATTCTTTTTTAAAAATTCTTCAAAACGAAATCATTAACAGAATCACATGTCCTCTCTATACGTGTAGATGTCCCTGATACAACAATACAAGTACCTGAGTTGTCATCTGTTATTAGTCTAAAAGGTAAGACTAGAAAAAAAATGTCCTTAAGCAATATCAAATAATAGTTCACTAAACCATACAGTTGTAATAATAATAACTTTTTCAAACCTTTCCTATTCAAAAGAAGAATCATCTGAATATTATTATGAAGGAAAGAGTGAAGTGTCAGGTACTGTCTCTACTGTTACTTCGCCTGTAACCAACTTCACAGTTTTCTACCATTTCTAAGCCTTTTCATCTCATATCCATCATCAAATCATGTTTCGTGTTGTATTAACCCCCCACTGCCCTGTAACCATGATGACAACACGCATCCGTTTAATTTCCATACATTAGTGCCTAATTTGTTCTAATGTATGTACCTATAACCACATTTAAAATCACACTGAGGACAGTTTTCTTCTAATTAATTAACCAAAATTAGGGTTGACTTGAAATAAAAACGTATAACTATTCACTTCTGGTGATAAGAATAAGAATCACTCTAAAATGATTAAGCTAACCAGCACATATACATTGTGCACAGATCTGGTAATGTAATGAAGTGTGCTTCATGTTCTTTTCCTTTATTAATGTTGATTTCTTTTTTCTTTTTTCTTCCATTCTTGCCTAATTATTTTGGTGCAATTTTGGTACACCAGAGTATGAGAGTTGGACAATCGAGGAGACAAAAATAGTTCATGAATTCTCAGCAGCAGAAGGTATACTGTGGTTAAAAGCCCATTAATAACTGAGAGCTCAGTGCTAGCTCGCTTTGTGTGAATGCTGTCTTTCATCTTCTCAAAACGTTTTACTCTCGTCTTTCCTCACCACCCATTTTTGGTTGTGCTTGAATGTGTGTTTTCCCTCCACTGACCAATAATCCACAAGTTCGCCCCGTTTCTCCCCCGCGTTTAATCCATAGGTGTTGTTCTGTATTCTGAGTCCAACAGGATCTGTGAGAAGTTTACTTTGCATGTCTAAGTGTGTGTTTGTTTTCCATCAGAACTGAAGAAGCCAGTTGAAGAGATTGTTCCCAAAGTTGTGGCAGAAAAGACAGAAGAAAAGCCTGCAAGAGGTATAATGAGAACACCTTGCTTGTGCCTGGCTGAGCTTATGGCTGTCAAACTGCTATTAACCTTCACAAACGCCAAGACTTAAAGCCATCTGCCAAGCCTCTTACACTGTCTCTTAAACTATTGTGGTGTTTTTGAATGTGTCCGTGTGTTTGTGTGTACTTGTGTGTTTGTGTGTATGTGTGTGTGTGTATGTCCTTTCTGTCTGTATATTTCTGTCTGTATATCTGTATGTACGTGTATATGTATATGCTTTTATTAACATTGTGCTACCATTTGTGTTTCTAATGAATGGTTACTATGCCTTTATGTGTTTTTGCATTTCTTCTAATGTCTTTGCAAAATGTCTGACAAAACTTTATAAATGTAAAAGCAGAAGTTTAACAAAGACCATGTGTTTTAAGTACCTGAGGTTTCCACGAAACTAGAGGAAGCGTTTGTACCGGAACCTCCAAGTCCACCTAAAGGTATTTGTGTCTTTGTGTCTCTCTTATTCATCTGTGTCAGTGTTTTGATGTCTGTGTTTCTCAGAGTTGTTCAGTTTTCACTAAAAATGTTCTCTTTTTTCGTATGTTGGTTCGTTTACATGTTTTCATGTGTATGTTGATGTGATACAGTGTTTAAACACATACTGTCTGTAACTAAACTGTATTCTTATTGTGCTGATGATGTTTCTAAGAACCTGAAGTCAAGAAGCCTGTAGAGGAAATAGTTCCCTCAGTAAAGGTGGTCGAGACAAAAGGACAACCTGCGCCTAAAGGTATTGTCATACGTGTTGAACGTGTCCCAGTTGTAAGTTTCTTTGTGTGTTGTACATTCTGAGTCTGAGAGTCCACGTGTTGATGTTTATGTTGAAATGTAAATGGCTAAGAAACACCTTGTGTATGTCAAAGCTGTCAGATGTGGTGTTCTGTATTAAAACTGTATCTGTGTCTGATAACAGTCTAACGAGTGTCCTCTTGTTTTAAATTCTTGTTAAATGTATTGTTATCATTCTTATCACTTTGTGTGTTCTGTCACTTAGCCCCATCTCTTAGACACTAATGGTTTTCTGTCTTACCTGAAAATGTGTCGAAACCTGCAGCTCCCGCGGTGCCTGAGCCTAAACCACAGGTGCCGCCTGAGCGTAAAGAGGCACCAGCGGCTGTTCCCAAGCCAGAGCCTAAACCTGAGCCCAAACCTGAGCCCAAACCTGAGCCCAAACAAGAGCCAAAACCTGAGCCCAAGGTTACACCAAAGCCAGAGCCAAAGCCAGAGCTGAAACCTGAACCTCAGCCTGCAAAGAAACCAGAGGCTCCCGCCGCCAAAGGTATTGTATCTGAGAGCTGTCTGTGTGCTGTTGCCTTGTCTTTCTGTCCTTCTCTTAGTTTCTTTGTGGCCTGTGTGTGTCTGTGTGTGGAGATATGCCCACTCTTTATCGTCAGTCCTTTCCCAAATGTTTGTGTGAGGTGAAATCTTTACCTTATAAATGTCCTTGTACCTCTCAAACTACACTTTCGTCTGTTTGCGTAATGTGTTCGTCCATTTAGACTGTGATGTTTGTTCTTTTTTCTGAATTTGAATGTTCTTTAAAAGAACCAGAGGTCCTCAAGAAACCAGAGGCAGCATCGCTACCCACCATAGCACCTAAAAAGGAAGAGGTTTTAACCCCAAAACCGGCCATGACTCCATCTGAAGGTAACTGTTTAAGCGCAGCGATCGTAACATTGCAATGGTTGTGGATACTGTACTACTGATGCGTCTTAAAACTTGTCTTTAATTTGATGCTTGCAACAAACTCTTATCACCATAAACGGTGCTCTTAAAATATGTGTTGTGTTTGTTTGTCTTGATTCTTGATTTCTTAATATCTTCAATCTTTGGCTTTTTGCACTCAGCTGAGTGTTATTCTGGTCACTCTCTGTGGTAGTCATGGGGTGTAACCACATTTATCTGTTTTAAAGCTCCCAAAGTGGTCAAGACAACAGAAGCACTACAAATAGAGCGAGACAGAAAATCAGACTTTCCGTTAGTTGCCCCAGAGCCACCAAGGGGGACACCGTCTAAACAAGAATTGTCTGTATCAGTGGCTGAGCCAACTAGAAAGCAAGAGTCTGCACCTGCGCCCGCAAGGAAAGAGGAAGATGTACTTATTTCCACAGAAGTGAAAATGGAAAGACTGGTTAAAATGGCAGAACTTACACCAGCCTCTAAAAAACTGATAACAGAAGAACTGGCTAAGAAGTCAGAGTCCATCACTATTGTTCAAGAAGTTCAGAAAACAGAGCCAAGTAAAAAGCCTATGATTACCCCTGTCTCTGAAGAAGCGCCAGTGGCAGAGGCGAGTAGAAAACCAGAACCAAAAACTGTTCCTCTGGCTCCCAAAGTTGAACCAGCTAGAAAGTCAGAGACAATAACCAGCACACTTGAGCAACCTAAGGCAGAACCTGAACCAGTTCAGCCCAGAAAACCTGCAGAGAAAGGTATCATGACCAAAATATTTTGTGGGAGTTTTTATTTACAAGTGTCCTGTTGGTGTTTTATTTGTCTAGTCTGGGATTTGAAAGTTGAATCCCATGTCTGCATATTCTTGAAATTCTGTTTGTTGTTGTTTGTATGTTGTCATTCATGTGGTCTGGTTTCATTTCTGCTTTTACAAAGTGCTTGAAGTTAAACCCGCAGACGTGCCATCTGAGAAAATACCTGTGGCTAAACCTCTAAAGGAGGTGGAGATGGCTCCTACCAGAGGTATGCTCGGTTGATCATCAAGGCTTTCTTTATATTATCCGTTTATATACTTGGATTATCTGTTCTGTTTTCTGTTATCTGTTTTGGAGTCTTTGCAATGAAACATACAAAATATATTTAAATGCACTTTGCAACATACAGTACAACAGTAAGGCTGTGTGTTTTAACTGGCTGTTTTAGATGTATATTTTTATTTATTTATTTTTTAATGTAAACTACAGCACTGATCTGAATATCTTGCTTACTTTGGGCTTTTCGAATATATTGGATTTTTTGAATATGCTTCTGACAACAGCACATTGTGATGTCTTGAAATTTCATCTTCAAAGACTTTGCAGCTTCAAAGAGAGCTGAACAATGTCAGCGTGAAATGGAAATATCAATGAAAACGGAAGAGATTTCAGTGACAATGGAAATGAGTTCAAGAAAAGATATCTTTGAAAAAGAGAAAATCGTATATGAACCTGTAGAAACGGCATTAAAAGTGGTTGAAGTGGTTGAACCCACACAAGTGCCGTCTGAGAAAAAGCTGGTGATTGTACCTCAAAAGAAGATTGAGATTTCTCCTACCACAGGTATGCCTGGTTGGTCTTGAGGGTTTCTCCTCATGGGGTTTTGAGGGTTTTGAAGCAATTATAACAACGTTCAAATACAAACATCTTGCAATGAATTCACTAACAAGTGTGTTTTGAAAGCATATCAGTCAAGACCAGAAATTGCCTCCTGGTCGAATCTTAAAATTCTTTCTTAACATTATAGCTCAGAATACGGAGGAATTATCCGGTAAAGTGGAGAAAATTTCAGTGATGAAGGAAATTAGTTCAAGAAAAGAAATATTGCATAAAAGTAAGGACCCATATCAGCCTGAGGAGACGTTGCTGAGAGTGGCTGAAGTTAAAACAACAGAAGCAGTGCTTGAGAAAACACCTGTAGCTAAAATGACTCCAGAGAGAGGTACGCTTGCTTGGTCTTAAGGCCTGGTCTTCTACGATGCGCACACATAGTAAAAAAAAATCACATTGGGGCTTGCTTTTCATACAAATAATCTGTACCACATTATTACTTCAGTGAACTGAGTAAGTTCACTCCAATTGCGTAGAAAATATCTTCTAAAGTGACTAATTTACCTGCTGCATTAAAGGAATTCAGTATAAATGATAGTTTTTAGCTTTCATTCAGTAAATGTTTAAGCTGAATAAACAATAAAAGATACATTAATATAAGGAATTAGTACAATGTTTATACACAATGTGAATGAGATATATTCAATAAACTAAATATTGTTTAAAAGCAGAATGAAACAAAACATCCCTGCTAAAGCTGATGGGAAAAGTAACAATCCCCAAAGTGATGAAAATTTGGCAGAATGAAAAGTACCAGCTAAACTATGTCTTGATATATGGAAATTAATTACTGATTCATCTTGCTTTTGTCTTTAAATGTCTGTGTTGTTGAATGTGCTCCCTGTACCACGCCATGGTGCAACTGTAAAATCTTTCATCTTTAAAGATGCATCTTCAAAGAGAGCCGAACTAGTTCTGCCTGCGGTGGAATTCTCTAAACAAACTGAGCAGATTTCTGTGATAGAAGAAGTCTTTAGAAGAGAAGAAATGTCATTCAAAACTGAAGATATCCCATATCAGCCTGAAGAGACTTTGCTGGAAGTGGCTGAAGTTAAACGTACAAAAGTTTTATCTGAGAAAACGTCTGTGGCTAAATCTCAAAACCAGTTAGAAGTTGTTGCTGCCAGAGGTATGTTTTCTGGAAGGTTTTTTTTTTAGATTGTTTTCAGACATATTTCCTCCAGATATTTTACCTGATGCTTAGAATGTTAGGAACACACAACACACACACACTCTCTCTCTAACTGGACAACAGTATGTGGACACCCAAACTCATGTTTATCCCAAACCAGTGCAATTAATATTGGATTAGTGCCCCAGCCTCCTCTCATCTGGAAAGGCTTTCCAAAATATTAAACCTGGATGCAGGGATTTACTCAAGAGCACAGTGAACTACGTGTGACTTTACACTTTATATCATTGTATGGTATAACATTAATTACGGGTGTAACGGTACAGAAAGGTCACGGTTCGGTTCACACTGTAGTTCTCACATCATGGGTCGGTACGGTTCTGATACAGCGAAGTTAAGTAACAAAAAGTTCTAAAGCATGAGGCTTGGTTTGTT
The DNA here is from genome assembly GCA_037974405.1 of Brachyalestes nurse. Lineage (NCBI taxonomy): Eukaryota > Metazoa > Chordata > Actinopteri > Characiformes > Alestidae > Brachyalestes > Brachyalestes nurse. The sequence goes on along the minus strand of JBBPCY010000002.1, from coordinate 678,488 downwards.
TTGGTTTATTTTAAATAAACAGCA
>JBBPCY010000002.1:582497-678364 GCA_037974405.1 Brachyalestes nurse | reverse complement strand
TTCCGTATTACTTCAATCACGTCTTCTCCGTCGTACCGTGTATTCTCCGTACGACATCATGTACCGAACCGTGACCCGTGTACCGTGATGGTTCAGTACCAATACATGTACCGTTACAGCCCTAACATTAACATTTCTCTTCAGTAAAACAAAGGGCTTCAGCCCCTTAGCTGCAACCAAGGCTAGCCAAAACATACTTGCAATTTAAAATTGCAGAAGTGTCATCTGAAAATAGTCTTGTTCTGAGCCGTTTGTTGCTCTGTTATTACTTCACTACAATTAAAACTGACCAGCAGCTCAAGCAGGGTAAAACTGCCAGTGTTTGTCTACAAAGATTGCATATAGGTATGGATGGAATAGCCAAACCCACTAATTAGAAGGGTTGTCCACTCACACACACACGCACACACACACACACACATATATATTTGCATTGGCATATATTAGTATATAACAGGAGACTTTATTTTCAGTTATTACTCTAATGTACCTCTGCTGTTGCTAGCTCCGAAGAGAATTGATCTAAATGTCCACAAAGTGGATATTTCTACTGAATCTAAAAAGGCAGAAGAAGAGATGAAAGAAGTGTGTTCAAGAGAAGAAGTGTTATTTGAAAGTGATGTTATCCAGTATCAGCACCCCAAGTCTTTGTGTTTCCAAGCTACGGAAGTTCATGCAGAAAAGAGGGAGGCTCATGATGAAAGACCGAAAGATTCTGGTTTACTTCCAAGTAAAGAGATTATATCGAGGGAGCAGATGGCTCAATTTGACCAAAATATCCCTGAAGTCAAGACGGAAGCATTTGCTCAGGTGATGGATTCAAAAACCAAGAAGAAAGCTGAAGGTTCTGCCGATAAGGTGCTGGTTCCAAAGGATGAGCCACCACAAGAGAAATACTCCAGCATTAAAGAAGAGAGGAAGAAAGAAACTTTGGGAAAGGATGTTGAGCCTAGATCTGTTTCTCCAGACAATCAAATGACAAAGAAGCTGCAGAACCAGCAAATGTTACCACAAGCTGCTACCGAAGAAAAAGTAATACATAAAGGCAAAGTGAGGACAGAACCTAAAAAACAGAAAAAAGGTATTTAGGCAAAACACTTCAAAATGCAGCTTAAATTGAATGTCCGCATTCTTTGCTTATTTTCTCCATTGTTTGTCTTCTCTTACAAAGCTTGCCGACTAGGCAGGTGAACTTGTCTTCTTCATCTTTGTGTGACTTGTCTTCTTCATCTTATCTTCATCCATGCGTCAGTTTATGTATCTCCATTGGTTCTTTACTCTTGATTGTAGACAAAAAACTTTGTCAGAATCCACTTCTTCTTTCAAAAGCAATACAGAACTAAACAGATTGCTGCTCTTTGCCTTGAGTCTTTAGTTCAATGTGAAGTTACACAAATGTCATCAAAAACTTCTTGACTGAAAATGGCATGCTTGTATTTTAAGAGCCAACTGTGGAGAAGAAGCCAACAGCTGAGGCACCGCAGCCAGCAGTGTTACCACTTTCAGTCTCTCCTCCACAAGGTAGAGTCTCTGCTTCCTGTGCCTACAACTCTGTTCCCTGTCTTTGAAACAGTGGGATATTTTTGTCTTTGTCTTATCTTATCCTATACTGTGGGCCTTTTCACTTGTATTTTCTCTAGTTGGCTACATAATACCTCTTGTACTATGTATAGTACATTGTGATTTCTTGGTTATGACCATGACATCGCTTCTTTTTAAAGAGCCAACTGTGGAGAAAAAGCCAGCACCTGAAGCACCAAAGCCAACAGTCAAGCCGGTTGAACAAAAAGTCTCTCCTCCCCGAGGTAGAGTCTTCTGTGGTGTCTTCTGTCTTTTTCTCTACTGAACTGTTCAGTTTCTGTCCAGTTACATCCGTTATGTATTATTTTATGTTCATATATATGTTGTCCCTGAGTGTAAAAGTCTTGTCACTGGCATGCTTTTGTTTAAAGAGCCAACTGTGGAGAAGGCACCACCACTCGAGGCACCAAAGCCAGCAATTGCACCAGTTGACCAAAAACTGTCTCCTCCTCGAGGTAGATGTGTCTCCAGTTGTGTGTGTGTCTGTCCCTACTGACCTCTTCTCTATCTTTAGCACAACTTGTCGTTGTCCCTTGTGTCTTATTTTGTGTGTATTGTCTCTATGGTGTAAGATATTGTCTTTATATACACAGTGGCGTGTCTTAATTGTGTGACTTGCATGCTTATTTAAAGAGCCAGCTGTGGAGAAGAAGCCTACACCCGAGGCACCAAAACTGACAGCCACCCCACTTGAGCAAAAAGTGTCTCCTCCTCAAGGTAGAGTCTTTTCTTATGTGTCTCCCATGTCCTCCTGTACTAATCTCTTCTCTCTTCTTTCTTTTTAATGTAACACTGTGAGCGTTGTCAGGTGTGTCTTATATGTCTTACATTTTCCTTTTGATGTATAATTTGTCTGTGTGTCTTTCCATGGGCATTTTCTCTTCTTGACTGTAACAGAAGCATACTTTTGTTTAAAGAGCCGTCTGTAGAGAAGAGAACACCTGAGGCTCCAAAGCCAACAGTGGCACCACTTGAACAAAAAGTCTCTCCTCCTCAAGGTACGATCTCTGTCTTTATGTTGTCTGTGCATTTGTGATGATCTTTGTCTTCTTTATTGTTTTTGAGCCATCTGTATACATCTTCACCTGTCTGTTTCGACATATTTTAGTTATTTATGTATTTATTGTAACAACATCTTGTTTGTGTATCTTGTGTTATCTCATTCATCTTGTCTCATTATTTAACCATTTTCATTTCTTTAACAGTTTCTTTCGTGTTTCCCTCTTTTTTTTGGTCTGTTGTGTACTGCTTAGTCTTTCCATGCACATTATAATTTTGTGTTTGTGACAATGGCCTACTTTTATTTAAAGAGCCAACTATGAAGAAGAAGCCCTCACCTGAGGCACCAAAGCCAACAGCCTCACCAGTCGAACAAAAGGTTTCTCCCCCTGAAGGTAGAGCCTCTGTTACTTTGTCTTCTTAGCTTGTGTCACTGCTGTTCTTTTTTTGTTTTTGTGCTGTCTGTATGTGTCACACGTCTTCACCTTTACTGATCACTTTTTAGTTCATTTATGTATTTATTTTCACTAGCACACTGTATCTATTCATCTTGTCTGATTATGCTTGCACTGTGTTTGTGCTTAAACTCTTGCACTGTATTTGTCCATCTTAAAACTAACACTTATTGGACACATCTACTTGCTACAATATGCTTGTTTGAATGGTCTACTTTCAAACTAGGATTCATTTCAGGTAATACATTTATGGCCTTAATCCATTAAAAACAGCGTAAACTTTAAGCTGTAAGGTTTGTAAAATAACGCATTACATTTGGTTTCACATTTCCCAGATAACTTTATGCTTATGCCTTTTCCTCTGTTTAATAAACCTTTGATCTTTGCAGACAAAGGCCCTGTTGCAACCCCTGGACCTGTCCAGAAAGGTATGGTTGCTATTTTATTATGTTTTATTATGTTTCCATTTTGTGTGTGTGTGTGTGTAATTGTCTGTTTTGTCAGTCTTGTTTCTTTAAGTAATAGTGATCATTCATTTAAGAAAATGTATGGTTTTTGTGTGAGACTGGTCATCGTCATGGTTGGCAAATGGATCTTTCACTTCCAACCCATTCAGTCCATTAGCCAAATCCAGTGAGTGAAGTGTTAGCATAGATATTTAATAAAGTGAATAAAAATCGGAATTGATACGAACGTGTGTTGCACATTTGGCTGTCCTGTGATTGTTTGCTGTGCTTTCTGTGACATCATGATATGTCATTTATTCAGAAACTCCTAGCACCACACAGGCTTATCTTAAACGGAAGACTAAGATTCACACTGAAGAGGAAGAAAAACTGGCAACGCCAGTCTTAACAAAAGTCACAAGAAGGACTGAAGATAAAAAAGCCGAGAATGAAGTTCCACCTGAAGCACAAACAATAGAACCTGGACCAACTCTCCAGAAAATTGAAATTACCAGTAGTTACGAAATAAAAGAGGACACATATAAGAGTGTTATAAGAACAGAGAAAACACAGACTGAGCAGGAAAAGAAACCTGAAGAATATACGAAAGAAAATCAGCAGAAAGAGACAATACCTGAGACTAAAGTTCCAGTGACAGACAAAAAGATGCTAAAAGATGAGGAACCCAAGACACCCGGCCTAAGTTTCAAAAAAGGATCTACAAAGCCATTAACAGAGAAGCCACAAGAAACTGTGACGCTGAAACCAGTTGTGAAACCTGGTAAATCAGATAGTCCTGTTCTAAAGAAAGATAAAAAAGATGATGGGATGAAAGATACCGCCACTATTCAGACACATGAGAGACTTCAGCTGGATGAACATGTTGTCGCCGTGCAGATTAAAGAAGTGACACCCGCGATTAGAAATGGTAAAGAAGCCATCACAGCAAAACCTGTGGTTTCAGCAGCACAGGACACGACCTCAAAAGAGCCAAAAAAGCCATTAGTGAAAGCAAAGAGAGTTCCTATGCAGGACCAAGAGGAGGAAAAGGTACAACTAAAACCATTTTCAAAGGAAGTTAAAGCAGATGTGCCTGATGAAAAAGGTCCTCGGGCAACAACTGATAGAGATATTGCAGGTATAAAATATCCTGATAGATCATCAACAGAGCAGAAGCCTGACATTAAGCTGAAAGAACCAGAGAAAGACAAGGAGCCAGACAAAGAGCTTGACAAGATCGAGAAACAGCAAGAGGCGCAAAAACCAGGTGCACAGACTCCCAGTCCAGTGAAGAAAACAGAGAAAAGTCCAAAAGAAGAAAAGGAATCCCTATTATTTAAGAAGGCTGGGTCTATTCCAAAGCAATCTGAAGAAAAAGAGGAAGTATTACTAAAACCTGTAGAAGTCAAAAAGCCTGTAGAGCACAAAAAGACTCCCTCACCAAGGGCCGAGAAACCCAGTCCCCCTGTGACCACTCCAGCAAGAAAAGCAGAGAAGAGTCCAAAGGAAGAAGATAAACAAACATCATCTAAAAAGACTGGTGTCCTGCCTGCTAAAATAGAGGAACAATTGGAGGTAAAGCTAAAACCAGTTGAACTTGCCAAAAAGGAGGCGGAGCCAAAAAAATCACCTTCTCCAAAAACTGAATCCATTCTGATGGAAAGGAAGCCCAGTGCAAAAGAACCTAAAAAGCTGTCGCCTAAAGATTCGGTCGAGTCTGTTACTTTGAAAAAGGTCCCGAAGAAAGTCTCCCCCCAAGACGACGCTTCTTTAACAGCTGAAAAAACAAAGTTGCCGTTACTGAAGGAGTTCTCTCCTGGAGCTGTGGAGATGGAAAGGATTCCAACTCAGCAAGAAGAAGAAGTGTTCGAGGAAGAAGATGAGAATGAGGAAGACGTGGAAGAAGAAGCATGGGGATGGGAGCTCGCTCCTCAGGAAAGTTATGGATCAGAAGACTCACTGGAAGATGGAGCTGTGGAAACCCCAGGAGGTGTGGGTGATAAAAGAGGTGAGAGGGAAGACAAGACCCTGCCACTGGTATCTGCCATCCCTCACCCACCAAAGTCATCACAAATAATATCCATCCTCTAATTCAACCTCTTTTTAACAACTTCGTCTTTATTTTTCACGTGTGACGTTACTCAGTGTTGTCAGTTGTCTGTTTGTCTTTCATTTATCTGTACACCCATTCGTCTATTTGTGATGCCGCGTCTTCATTTGCGTTGTCTTTTGTTGATCATTGTACGTCATCATATGTTTGGTTGTCCATTTTTTTTATGGATCCAATGATGGATCATTTTAATCTTCACCTTCACATCATCCATCAGTAATCTGCTTGCATCTTAATGTCACTGAGTGTCTGTATGTATGAGTGTACATATGCTGTATGAGTGTTTTTAAGCTGACAGCTGTAATCTTTTGTTTACAAATCTACTGTAATATGTTAAACAGATGGAAAACCAAAGGAAGAGCCAGCACCAGGCAGAGGCAGAGGACTTAAACGTAAGAACTCTACGGAATTTCCTTTGATATGCCTTTAGATTAAGTGGAAACATATTTCTAAAGCACATATACTGTGCTTAGTTTCTAACTATTAAAATAACAACTCCCCCTTCCCTGTTCCAGCAAGACAAACTCCATCCCCTGGTGATGCTGGACGTGGAAGAGGAAGACCTGGGGCTGGTGGTGACAAACCTCCTGGAGACTCACCATTTGGTTTCCAGCTCAAGGCTGTTCCTCTGAAGTTTGTGAAGGAGCTTCAGAACATCGTGCTGCAAGAAGCTGAATCTATTGGTTCCTCAGCTGTATTTGAGTGCCAGATTTCTCCTTCTACAGCTATTACCACATGGATGAAGGATGGAAGCAACCTGAGGGAGAGTCCAAAGCACAAGTTTACATCTGATGGCAAAGATCGTAAACTGGCCATCATTGATGTCCAGCTATCTGACACAGGAGAGTACACCTGTGTGGCCAAGCTTGGAAATAAGGAGAAGACTTCCACTGCCAGACTTATTGTAGAAGGTGAGGACTTTTACTTCTGACACATTGTGATTGTGTGATATTTTGTGTCAGCATCACTGTGTGATTCCTAAAACAAATGATTTTACCTTAAACAGAGCTGCCTGTTAAGTTTACTAAGACTCTGGAGGAGGAGACGTCTGTACTGAAGGGACAGCCCATGTACTTGACTTGTGAGTTGAGCAAAGACCGGCCGGTGGTGTGGAAGAAAGACGGCAAGGAGCTGGAGCAAATCCCGGGCAAGGTTCAGATCAATGTTATCGGATTGCAGCAAGCCGTGACAATCCAGGATGCAAATGATGACGACGCCGGCGTTTATACATGCGAGTGTGAAAATCTCAAGACTGAAACAAAAGTGAAAGTCATTGGTAAGAAAAATCTTCATTATCACAAACTGAGTGCCCCAGAAATGCCTTCATAAACGCAAGACCTTCTGAATGATGTTCTGTATATTTTACAGAAATCGTAAGAGACTGGTTAGTGAAACCTCTGAGAGACCAGCATGTGAAACCGAAGGCCACTGCTACTTTCAAGGGCGAGCTCTACAAGGACACTCCCAACTGGAAATGGTTCAAAGGAAATGAAGAAATTCCTAACGAACCTACAGACAAGACCGAAGTCAAGAAGGATGGAAAAGAAATGTCTCTGACCATTAAGAATGCCCAACCGAATGATGCTGGCGAGTATGCCATCGAGGTGGAGGGCAAGCGTTACGCAGCAAAACTCACCCTTGGAGGTAGGCATCCTTGTTTTTTGATTCTCTGTTGTGGTTCTTTTAAGGAGTCGATAGCAAATGTTCTACCTCCTTTGGTTCTATGTCCATTCAGAGCGTGAGGCGGAGATCCTGAAGCCTCTTGCTAGTGTGGAAGTGGTTGAGAAGAATGAGGCCAACTTTGACACAGAAATCTCAGAGGATGATGTGCCTGGTGAATGGAAACTTAAAGGGCAGGTCCTAACAAGATCACCGGTAAGGTCCTGTTTAAACGTGCAGATACAATAAAATGCTTTGTTGTATTTGTTGTGTTATTGTTGCCATACTCGTTTCATAGTCATATATGAACAGTGTTGTGCAAGTTACTTCCAAACTGTAATACATTACAGATGTACTTGTTACTGTCATTTAAAAGTGATCCCTTACCTTCTTACTGTCTCAGAAATGTAATACGTTACATGACTCCTGTATTACTTTTGAGTTACTTTCACCAACATAACTACAGAGGTATAACATTCTAAAATGACAATTGTTCTGCAGAGCATTTTACATCCAATAGAGGGCGATATGATGTAGCATAATGACTGTGGCCTATCCAGGGTACTAACAATATAGTTTATAATTGGCAAAGTGAAGGCTTAAGACAATGCAAGAAAGGATGACAGCCAGAATCACACAAATGAGTCTGTTAAAAATATGCTAGAGGTAAAGTGATTATCTGGAAATATCCAAAATCATGCCACGTTACAAAACACAAAGTTCCACCAGAAAGAGGGAGATGATGAATGACACCACACGCGTCTATTCACGGACCACGAACAGGAAATAGAACTTACTTGCAGGATTTTTGATTTGTTAATGTCTCGCGGAGAAAAGTTTGTTGTAACGCAAGCGTTACTGAATATGTACCGAGTAAAATATTACTGAAAATTGAGTAGTAATGCCTTACAGTACTGCGTTACAGCAAAAAGTAATACATTACTGTAATACATTACTTTTGTAATGAATATGAAATAGTGGATATAACTTCTTTTTTCTTTTTTCTTTTAAGACATGTGACATCAGAGCTGAGGGCAACAAGCGATTCCTTACTCTGAAAAATGTTCAGCTTGATCAAGCTGGTGAAGTTACTTACCAAGCCCTGAATGCTGTGACAAGCGCTATGCTAACAGTCAAAGGTAAGCAAATGCTGAAGGTTTACTTTCGAAAAATGGTGACTGTAAAGATGTATTTAACTGCAGTTTATTGAAATACACTACCCTAAGCACAGTGTCATGTCACACCTCCCAGAGATGGAAATGGACTTCACTGTCCCGCTGAAGGATGTTTCAGTACCTGAGCATAAACAAGCGAAATTTGAGTGTTCCATCACTAAGGACATACCTAAAGTGATGTGGTTTAAGGGCTCTGATATTATAACATCTGGAAATAAATATGAACTCATTGATGATGGAAAAAAACATATTTTGATTATAAATAGCTGTGAATTTGATGATGAGGGAGAATACACTATTGAGGTCATGGGCAAAACATCATCAGCAAAGCTAACGGTAGAGGGTAAGTCGTGCCGTATCATTTGTTGTAAGACCTGTTGGTTGCTAAAAGTTTGTATTATTTTTATAAACAAGTTATTTACTGTTAAAGCTGTTGTATCTCTGGAATGGTGGAGTCACATTCTATGTGTGAACCTGTTGTAAACTGGACTAACGTTATAGGTATGAGGCTGAAGTTCACCTCAGAATTAAAGGACCTAACTGTGAAGGAAGGTAAAATTGCCAGATTTGAGACCGAGGTCTCTCATGAAAATGTCTCGGTGGCATGGTACAAAAACGAGATCAAACTGCATCCAAGCAGAACAGTATTAATCCATTTCGAAGGAGTAAGGCATGTATTAGAAATGAAGGAAGTCACACTAGATGATACTTGCCAAATAAAGGCATTGGCAAAAGGAATCACAACCAAGGCTAAGCTGCTGGTTATAGGTAATTGTTTTTTCTTCATATCCCTTTCTAACATGCCTTTAGTTGGGCGAATATCCACTAACAATGAATAAAAGCTGTTGCCCATTGGTGAACATTACGGACTCAACTTGAAGCCGCAAGCTTTAACTTCCCTACTTAACACACCTTGGTTTGACAGTTCTCTCTTGTCCCTTACCACTTTGAAAAATGTTCAGGTGTGCAGTTTTTCTCATACATCATACCTTTGCAGAGGGTGACGCCCGCTTCACTGTCAAGCTGCAAGACTACACTGCAGTTGAGAAAGATGAGGTCACTCTTGACTGCGAGCTGAGCAAAGATGTTCCTGTGAAGTGGTTCCATAACGAGATTGAAATTAAAGCCTCCAAGGTGGTATCCATGAGGTTGGAGGGTAAAAGAAGAATCCTGCATCTTAAGAAAATAGAGCAGAAAGACAAAGGAGTGTACGTGTGCGACTGTGGAACGGACAAGACGTCAGCCAACCTGAACATTGAAGGTGATCATTCAGCTTTTTTTTGCATTAGGTTACTTTTGCATACAGGCTGTCCTTATTTATGCCCAGAATTAGTGTATAAAGCATCATGTATTTCACAGACTGCACAGACACACAGAGACACAGAGACAAATACAATATAAAATATAAAGTCTAAATAAATCCAATAAAAAATCTGTAGAAAAAACAATTTCCTCCAGGTTTTCTGATTCTAGTTCTGATTCTGCCTCTAAATACCACTTCTTCATATCTTCAGCTCGTGACATCAAGGTGGTCCGACCCATGTATGGTGTTGAGCTGTTTGATGGTGAGACTGCTCGCTTTGAAGTGGAGATCTCTGAAGACGATGTCCATGGCCAGTGGAAACTGAAGGGCGAAGTCCTCACGCCTTCACCCGTAAGAATACATGCTGTTTCTGTTGTGTAAGGCTTAGAATTTTTTTAGAAAAATTTTGTTTGCTCATATGTCATTCATTTTTTTTGTCTTAACCAGGATGTTGAGATCATTGAGGACGGTGCAAAACACACTCTGACGCTGTACAACTGCAAAGTTGCTCAAACTGGAGAGGTGGTTTTCCAGGGAGCAAATGCAAAGTGTGCTGCAAACCTGAAAGTGAAAGGTAGCCTTCTTTCATTCCCTGAAACTTCCTCACACAATGTATAACAATATGACCAGCTGAGCTTAAATGTGCAGATGCCTTTACATAATAATAATACAATTCTATTGAAAAATACTAAAATAATATTATCCTGTAATCCTGTATGTGTTACAGAGCTGCCAGTTAGCTTCCTGACGTCTTTGGGCGACGTGCATGTCTATGAGAAAGATGAGGCCAGATTTGAATGTGAACTGTCGAGGGAGGTAAAGATCTTCCGTTGGCTGAAGGGATCTCAGGAGCTGAGGACCGACGAGAAGTATGAAATCTCCTCAGAGGGGAAACGGTACTCTCTTCTTGTCAAATCTGCAGCCTATGAGGATGAGGCTAAGTACATGTTTGAGGCTGAGGACAAGAGAAGTACCGCCAAGCTCATCATTCAAGGTAAAAATATGGAACCGATTTACTTTATTTTGTCCAGGTTGTGCGTTTTAGTTTCTGTTTCAGTCTGTGACTTCTCTCTTTTTTTTTTTTAGGTATTCGTCTGGAGTTCGTCAGACCCATTAAGGACGTGACGGTGAAGGAGCGTGAGACGGCGGAGTTCAGCATTGAGCTCTCTCACGAGAAAATCCAGGTCATCTGGTACAAAAATGACGTGCGCCTGCACCCCAGCAAAGTTGTGCACATGTCTGAACAGGGCAAGATCCACACTCTGTCCATCAAGGAGGTGTCCATCGATGACACCTCACTCATTAAAGTGGAGGCTCTAGGGAAGACCTCTGAGGCCATGCTTAATGTGATTGGTAAATATCTTTAACTGCCTCTGATGCATCATTCTCTGATAATAATGCTCGGGTTTCCCCAGAAATTGTAAAATGTTGTTTTCTCGTCTTTTCAGAGGGCGAAGCATACTTCACCACCAAGCTGGAGAACTACACAGCCGTTGAGAAGGACGAGGTCGTGCTGATGTGTGAACTCAGCAAACCCTCTGCTGAGGTGAAATGGTTTAAGGACGGCAAGGAAATCATTCCTTCCAAGAACATCCTCATCAAGGCTGATGGAAAGAAACGTATTCTGACGGTTAAGAAGGCGGAGAAGATCAACATTGGCGAATACGTCTGTGACTGTGGCTCCGACAAAACTGCTTCCAAGCTGAACATTGAAGGTACTTGCTTGTTGAATGTACTTTGTGAATTACGTTAAGATGATATAACCTTTATTGATCCCCACAGGGGGTAAATTTAACTTCTTGTAGCAACAAGTATACACAAAATACAAAGATTTAAACAGTAAGAAAAACAAAAATTCAAAAAGGACATATATGCATACATCAATATATTACATTACATTCATTTGACACATGCCTTTCTCCAAAGTGACTTACAGTTTGAGGAAACACTCAAGTTTCAGGACAGTGTGAAAGGTTCTTCGTGCTAAAATCTTAAAGTAGAGAGTAGTGCAGGAAGACCGATAGATGCTCACAGAATAGATTAGTCTCCAGGATGTTTTTGAATATCATTTAACAGCATGCATACATTATATAAAGAAGAACTACAGTAATTTTAATTGTTATTATTTAATATTCATTACCTCAGCCTAATTGTCTTCTTCCTCTTTGTCTCTGCAGAGCGTGATATCAAGATTGTCCGTCCGCTGTACAGCGTGGAGGTCACAGAGACGGAGGCCGCTCGATTTGAGACTGAGATCTCTGAGGAGGATGTGCATGGCCACTGGAAACTGAAAGGAGAGGCTCTGCATCAGTCTGCTGTAAGCATTACATCACAAATAATATAAAAATCCTCACAAAACCCTTTTTTTCCACTTGGATCCAGTATCTAATTTTCCCTCTCTTCTTTTAGGACTGCGAGATTAAGGAAGAGGGCACCAAACACATTCTGATTCTATACAATGTGAAAATGGACATGGCTGGTGCCGTGGACTTCAGCGCCGCCAATGCTAAATCTAGCGCTCAGCTCAGAGTTAAAGGTGAGAATTCTGCTCATTTATGAGTTATTTTCTGCCTTTCTTTCAAAAACTGAAATGCTTTTATACATGTAGGGGTTATGTAATTTTACAAAAAAAAATCAGAATTTCAGAATTTTTTACACTAAAGTAAAATAAAGTGGCCACTGCTCCTAAGCATTAAGCAGTAATTATCACCTTTAATAATTTCGGCCTTACAGTAAAACAGGCATTTTTTATCCCACCTAGCCTAACATTTCTCTACTGACAATTCCTGGATGGTGACTGACAGCACCAGATATCTTGGCAGAGATTACCTAGGAGCCAATCAGGAACTGTTGTTATTTTAGAAACCCTATCCTTATCTCGAGTGTGTGATAAGTGACTGGCAGACCATTAGCATGCCTCCTGTCCTACAAGGAACTGCAGTGTGCTAATGACAGACTACCCCAGTCATGAGCCACAGGGCTTTGAATCAGGGCTTGCTCTCATGAAGGCTGCAGGAAAATTGAGGATTTTAGTGATTTGAGTTGAATTTTTAAGAAATAAGAGTCGTTTCTTGGAATTACTAACTATGGATTCTTCTCCACCTGCAGCGCGCTCGATTACCCTGATGAGGCCTCTTCGAGATGTTACTGTCACGGCTGGGGAGACCGCAACCTTTGACTGTGAGCTTTCATACGAGGGCATCGTTGTTGAATGGTTCGTTGGATCCACAAAGATGGAGCCAAGTGACAGAGTAAGGTTTAATTTTACATATTTTTTTGTGTTTGAGCACTGTTTAGTGTGCTGAGTGGGGAAAATGATGTGTACTGAGACTCTGTCTTGATACTTCTCAGTTTTATTTAGCTTTAAGCTTTTGTTGTTGCAAGTATTGCACTCATCCTTTGCGCGACATAATCCAGTGCCTAGTTTATCCAATCTAAAATAAAAAAATAAATAAATAAATAAATAAATATATACACATATATATATAAATGTGTGTGTGTGTGTGTGTCTGGAGTGCTGTAGTGTTCTTCTTAGTGTGTAAACAAATATATCTAAATATATCAAATATGAGTTCTTTTTTCGATACTTTTTGTGAGGTTAATATTCCTTACACTACGTGAAAGTATTTACATAAAAGAACAGACTTCCTGCTGACAGTTTTAAACAATTTACATGTAAAGATAAATAAAACCTTAAAATTAGTTCTTGTCCAGTAAGTATTTGGATTAGATATCAGCTTCGTTTAATTATTTCATGAGTTTTCACAAGGATATTTTGTTCTCATATAGACCAACAGCAGAATTTCTAAGGGCCTACGGCTGAGGTTTGGAGATAACACTCGGCATTTAAGCGCTCCTCGGGTTATTTTTAACTACATCAGGAGTGTTTGTTGAAGTGATGGCCTTTAATGTTCTGCTGTTAGAAAAGTGTGTTAGTTATATAATTATATTGTCAGATTCTTACTATTATTCTTCGTTTTTTACGTTTATTCTTATTATCTTGGTTTAACAGCCATGGCGTTTCAGTTGAAGTTTCTTATATTGAACAGGTGGTGACCAGAGCAGAGGCCAGACTGCAGAGTTTGACTCTGAGAGACGTCAAGCTGTCAGAGGCTGGGGTTGTGAAACTTACTGCAAAAGACTTCCAGACTCAGGCAAAACTCATCGTCAATGGTTAGCACTCTAAAAATATATTAGTAGTAGTTTAAATATTTTGAATGGCTATGCAGAAAAATGCACAGTATGCAACCTGTTATGATTTATTCGTTTATTCAGAGCCACCGGTTGAATTTACTAAGCCCTTGGAGGACCAGACTGTTGAAGAGGAGGCCACAGCTGTGCTGGAGTGTGAACTTTCCAGAGAAAAAGCCGATGTCAAGTGGTTCCGAGACGGACAGGAAATCCGTAAAACAAAGAAGTATGAAATGGTGGCTGAGGGCTGCAAGAGGAAACTGATCATCAAAGACTGTAGTCTTGATGATTCCAAAACATACACTTGCGATGCCAAAGAGTTCAAGACCTCTGCTTTCCTGAACGTTGAGCGTAAGCAAAAACACTTGAATTTGAATAAGACGCACAAACAGTCAGGATTAGTTCATTGTTTCCATTTACTTGGATTACAGATTATTAATGTTGTTTTTCTTTAACCAGCTCCACATGTTGAGTTCTCTAAGCCTCTTCATGATGTCGAGGTCAAGGAGAAAGAGTCTGCTAAGTTTGAATGTGAAGTTTCCCGTGAAAGTGCCAAGGTACTTGATTCACAAATCTAAGAATGAAGTGAATGGGAATGGGAAACAAACTCCAAATTTCATTCATGAGCATAAATGGAAATGAAAGTGTGTTTGTTTCAATAGGTCCGATGGTACAAGGATGGTGTCGAGATCAGAAAGGGCAAAAAATACGAGATTATTGCCAAGGGAGTGCAGCGTATTCTCATCATAAGCAAAGCTGTCTTTGATGACGAAGCTGAATATGAATGTGATGCGAGGACGTCCAAATCCTCCGGAATGCTGACTGTTGTTGGTGAGTTTAGATTAACTGAACATATCTTATACCAATATGATGCCCTTTCGTCAATACTGACCGGAGCTTATCACTTCCCGTACAGAGGAGGAGGCCAGATTCACAAAGAACCTGGCTAATGTTGAAGGCACTGAAACTGACAGTATTAAACTGATCTGCGAGGTCTCCAAGCCCAGTGCAGACGTCACATGGTATAAAGGAGACCAGGAACTGCCTGAAGGTGGAAGATATGAACATATTGCAGATGGCAGAAAGAGAGTCCTCCTCATCCAAGACCTTCGGATGGATGATGTTGGAGAGTACAACTGCAGACTGGCCAATTCAAAGACATCAGCAATGCTAAAGATCAGTGGTAAGCTGCCTGGTTTTAAACTCGAGCTCTGTACTAGCACTGCTCAGTCCTCATTACTGATTTAATCATTCTGATTTTCCGTAATCTTTCATTTTAAAAAATAGTTTGGTTTCTTTATGTGTCTCTAGAATTGGCAGCCGAGTTCATTGCCAGACCCCAGAGCCAGGAGGCGGTTGAGGGTGAAAAGGCTGAGTTTGTGTGCTCAGTATCCAAAGACACATATGAAGTTAAGTGGTTCAGGGGTGACACCGAGCTTCAAACCGGGGACAAATACGAGATCGTCAGTGATGGCAAGAGGAGAGCCCTTATCGTCAAGAACTGTGAGCTGAAGGATGAGGGTGCCTTTATTGCCTGCATTGGCTCAGTTAAGGCCTCTGCAGGCTTAACTGTGATTGGTAAGTGTTGCTAAATATTTCACCGTCTTTCCAATGTATACTGAATGTGACACTAAAAAGTATCATTTGTCTTCCATCTCTACAGAAAAGCTGAGAATAATCACACCTATCAAGGACACTCAGATGAAGGAAGGACAAGAAATCGTTCTTAACTGTGAGGTTAATTCAGAAGGCGCTAAGGCCAAGTGGCTGAAGAACGATGAGACGATGTTTGAGAGCAGCAAGTTTATTATGGTCCAGAGAGACACCGTTTTCTCTCTTAGGATCAAAGCGTCTGAGAAGTCAGATGAGGGCACTTACACTATCATGCTGACCAACCAGCGTGGTGAACAAGCTAAAAGCTCCGCGACAGTCAGTGTACTAGGTAAGGCCCTATTTGCGCAGGTTTTGAAACATTTTTAAATGCATCTCTTAGACGTGTTGACTCATTATTCTGACATTTGGCTTCTCCACAGAGGAGGAGCTCAAGATCATAGAGCCTCTGGAGGACTGTGAAACCGAGGAGAAGAAGACAATTAGCTTCACTTGCAAAGTGAACAGACCAAATGTGACGGTTCAGTGGCTGAAGGCAGGTCAGGAGATCACCTTCAGCAAGCGTGTTGTGTACCGCGTCGACAAAAACAAACACACTTTGACCATCAAGGACTGCACCATGGACGATGAGGGTGAATACACTGCTGCTGCCGGTGCTAGCAAGTCTTCAGCTGAGCTAATAATCAGCGAGGCTCCCACAGACTTCACCACACAACTTAGAGACCAGACTGTCACCGAATTCGAGGATGCAGAATTCACATGCCACGTGTCTAAGGAGAGGGCCTCTGTTAAATGGTACAGAAATGGCCGTGAAATCAGAGAAGGACCCAGGTATGCTTGTTTTGATGGGCTAGCCACATGGCATATGTCTTCCATCACTTCCTTTTGATCTTTCCATCTATTCTGACTGGGCATCAGCTCAGATCATGGGATCAGATGATTTAACAGCTATAGTCAATCGTTTGGTGATCTTTAAATTCCACGATTTTCTTAATTTATTCCACTAGATATCACATGGAAAAAGACGGAAAGATATGCACACTTTTTATTAAACAATGCCGGCCTGACGATGAATGCGAATATGCTTGTGGAGTGGAGGACAGAAGATCCAGGGCTCGTCTCTTCGTTGAAGGTCATTTTGCCACTACAATGGACTACACATGTTTGTCTTGCCTGTTTTAAGGTGCAGTTCCACTTCAAGTTCTCTTTTCTATTTTCAGAAACCCCTGTGGAGATTGTCAGACCCCCCACAGATGTCTTTGAGCCCCCTGGCTCAGATATTGTGTTTGAGGTCGAACTCAACAAAGACAGAGTTGAAGTTAAATGGATGAGAAACAACATGATTATTATGCAGGGTGACAAATACCAGATGATCAGTGAAGACAAGATTCACCGTCTCCAGGTTTGCGAGATCAGGCCTCGTGATCAGGGCGAGTACAGAGTCGTTGCCAAGGATAAAGATGCCCGTGCCAAGCTTGAGCTTGCAGGTATATGTTTTTCCATATGAATGTAATTTACTACTAAGTAAATGGCACGCTTAAGTTCTTTCGCCTTTAGCTCTACAGTTCTAAACAAACCTCACGTTACAGTTTTCCTTGATTTCCATTGTTCTTACAGCTGTTCCAAAGATCAAGACCACCGACCAAAACCTTGTGACAGATGCAGGAAAGCCGTTTGTGATGACCATCCCTTACGATGCTTACCCTCGTGCAGAGGCCGAATGGTTCTACAATGACATCAGTCTCCCAGTGCAAAACATTGACACATCCACTGACTCGACCCAGTACAGGCTAAAAGACCCAAAGAAGTCTGACCAAGGCCGTTACAAGATTGTCATCAAGAATAAGCATGGGCAGGGAGAGGCCTTCATCAATCTGGATGTTATCGGTAACTGCGTGGAGATTTAATGATTAATGTCAGAAATATCATGTCTTTTAAAAAAAGAGCTAGACAAGAGCTAGGATTTCTCTTCTAAACGGAATAGTTTGCTTCTTGTATCAAAAGACTTTGTACACATTATACACTGTGCCTTGTGTCACTTAGTGTATACAGCTCGCGTATACTGCATTATTAGACCCCTGATTTTGATTTCTAGATGTTCCTGGACCTGTAAAGAACCTGAGAGTTGTTGACACCGCTGAAGGCGAGGTCAGCCTTGCCTGGGACGAGCCTGAGAGCGATGGCGGCAGCAAGATCTTGGCCTACGTCGTAGAAAGACGTGATGTCAAGCGCAAATCCTGGACGGTGGCCACCGATCGTGCCGATATCCCAGAGTACTGTGTGGGTGGACTGCAGAAGGAAAACCTGTACTTCTTCCGTGTGTGTGCTCGCAACAGAGTCGGCAGTGGAGAGCCTGTCTCAACTGATGAAGCTGTCCAAGCCAAAAACAAATTTGGTAAACATTGCTTTTATTTTGTATGAATTATCAGGACTTGAGTTGAGGGGATTGTGAGAGGATGCATCCTCCTGTTAAAAGAAAAAAGACAAATACCTCTAAGTCCATCTCCTTTTGATCAGTATGAAATGAATTAAAATGTCTGTTTCTGGTCACACTGAAATTTTCTGCATGTTCATGTAACTTTACATTTGTTGAAAATGCACTCAGTATTCTTTGTTAACGAATAGACTTTGAGTACCTGGGATAACAGTTAGATATTTATCAAACTATTACATGGGATAAAACAATTAAGGACAGTTTTTAAATATCATTTCTTCTTTTCATTGCAGATGTTCCTGATGCACCTCAGAATGTCAAGGTTGGTACTGTCAACAGGTTTGGTGCCACTCTGATCTGGGAACCACCTTTGTCTGATGGCGGATCTGAGATCACATCCTATATAATTGAGCTCCGTGACAGGACCTCTGTGAAGTGGGAGGCTGCGATGGTTGTCCGGGCTGAAGATCTCACAGCCACACTCAATGATGTTGTTGAGAATAAAGAGTACATCTTCAGAGTTAGAGCTGAGAACAAAGCTGGAATTGGTATGCCAAGTGCTGCCACTGATCCTGTGAAGATCATGGATCCTATTGGTTAGTCACCGTGAATGTCATTTCCTGAAACAGCTGTGTTTTAGCCATAGACTACTCCTTATTTCAGCTGTTCCACATCAAACTGTTTCAAAAAGCTTTTTGCTTATTTTACTTACAGACCGACCAAGTCCACCACTTAACTTCAACTACACAAATGCAAACAGAGATTCTGTTCAGCTGACTTGGGAGACCCCACTAAGCAATGGAGGCAGCATGATCACAGGCTATATTATTGAGAAATGTGAAGACGGATTATACAATTGGCTAAGATGCAATGCTAGGCTCTGCCCAGACCTTTATTACCGGGTATGTAGTACTCAGCACATTCTGATATTCTCAGCTCATGGTAACTGAAGAGTTAACTATTATATTTTGCCCCTCTTCTAGGTGTCTGGCTTGAAATTTGGCCAGAAGTATCACTACAGAGTATCTGCAGAAAATGCAGCTGGAGTTTCTGATCCATCTGAACAGATTGGACCACTCTTAGCTGATGACCCACATGGTAATCAATCGGAAAATATATATACATACGTATACATATATATATACTATTCTGAAAAGTTATTTACATGCACATTAGTCAGGACTTTTTTGTTCCCATTTACTAAAATCATTTAATTTTACTTTTTATTAGTTGGTCCCACAATGGATCTGAGCGGATTCAAAAATGGCCTGGAAGTGATTGTCCCCAATGCTCTTACTATCCGTGTACCCATTACTGGATACCCTACACCCAAAGCCAAGTGGACGTTTGGTGATAAGGAGCTCTCTGCAGGAGATCGCGTATCTATGGTCACAAAGCCCACGTACACTGAATTAGTCATCGTCCCTAGTGTCCGTCCAGACAAGGGCACATACACCCTGCACCTGGAGAACGATGTGACTTCAGCCTCTGGAGAGATTGAAGTAAATGTTATTGGTATGTGATCTTTTGATTGCCTATATTTAAAACTAGCTACATTTATTTGGCTGTCTACACACCTTACACCCTGCATAATAGAGGTGTGAACCTTCACAGGCCTGACGATTCAATTCGATTACGATTATCATGTCAACGATTCGATTCAATATCCTGATGCATCACGATGCATCCCATCAATTTTATACATTGCTTACACATTCTTATGTACAAGCAGTGAGATGTAAGCGCCTGTTTTTATTCAACAAAAATGGAAAACGTCAACAGAGATTGTGCCCATAGCATTAAATTGTAACCAAAATAAGTAGTATAGGCCTGGCCTACATCTTCAGTGAATATGGTCAGTCTTCAAAACCAAAACATTCGGCAGTGCTACTTTTTAACTAGATTTTTTAAATCAAGCAATGTCATCATGATATAATCGATTATGTCCTGCCACTGGATCGATACAGCATCGTCCACGTCAGCATCGCAATGCATCGATTATGTGATTAATTTCAACACCCCTACTGCATAATGAGTGAGTTCTCTTCCTTTAATTCATTTAGCATCTCCCAGTGCACCCAAAGACTTCAAGGTCGCAGAGGTGACTAGGCATCATGTTCACCTCATGTGGGAGGCACCGGAACATGATGGAGGCAGCCCTGTAATCGGTTACAACATTGAGAAGAGAGAGGCGTCTCGCAAGACCTGGGTCAAGGTGAGCACATTAGAATTGTTTTTTAAAGCATAGACATCTACATTCTACACTGATTCAAGAGGAGTATTGTAAATACTGAGGGACGACCAGTGAACAAGACTGCTGTCTTTTTTTAGGTGATGTCAGGTGTTCAGGACCTTGAGTACACAGTCACAGACGTAATCGAAGGCAAAGAGTACTTGTTTAGTGTGACAGCCTCTAACAAATGTGGTCCAGGAGAACCAGCATATATTGAGGATCCAGTGAATGTGTCCTCTCCAGCCAGTAAGTTATCATGCTATGAGAGGTATCTACATTAATACTTAATTAATTTTACAAATACAGTTGTTGAGAGTGTGGTGCTTATTCTGAATTACAGCTGTGCCAGACCCACCTGAAAATCTGAAATGGAGAGACAAATCTGCCAAGGGTATCTTCTTGCTCTGGGAACCCCCCAGATATGATGGTGGGGCCCCTATAAAGGGCTACATTGTGGACAAGTGCCAGCGTGGTACTGACAAATGGGAAGCCTGTGGAGAGCCAATGCCTGAGCTGAAGTAAGCTGATCATTTAAAAATATGATGGCATTACTAATGAGTACACAGCTTTTATTTTGCTTTTTTCATGTAAGAATGTTGTACAATATACAGTGAAAGTCCCAAACCTTTTTTTTTTGCAAATCAATTAAGGTCACTTTATTTTAGAAATATTTTTGAATATATGTATCTCAAATTCTATCTTAAGGTTCCAGGTGACAGGCCTTATTGAGGGACAGTGGTATGCCTATCGTGTGAGGGCAGTGAACAGACTTGGAGCTAGCAGACCATGTAAGGCCACTGATGAGATTCTTGCTGTTGATCCTAAAGGTAAGCTTTTCATGCGTTCCTCTCCAAACCCATGAGTTTACAGTTCATTTTGTTTAATTCTCATAACCTCACAAAACGTTATTATCTTATTACCACAGAGCCTCCAGTGATTGAGCTGGATGCAAAACTGCTTGCTGGCCTGACTGCCAAGGCTGGCACTAAGATTGACCTTCCAGCAGATGTGCTTGGAAAACCAGACCCCAGAGTAAAATGGACCAAGGCTGACCTTGTCCTGAAGCCGGATGAGAGAGTCACTATTGAAACAAAGCCTGGACACTCTACACTTTCAATTGCTAAGACAACCAGGTCCGACACCGCGACCTACATCATTGAGGCAGTTAATACCTGCGGCCGTGCAACTGCAACTGTTGATGTCAACATTCTTGGTAGAGTACTGCTATAAATAACATTTTATTAAGGAAGACTAGTTCATTTTCTGTTTTTCCTTGGAAACATTAACATATTTTTGTTTTGTAAAACAGACAAACCTGGTCCCCCAGCTGCTTTTGACATCACTGAGATTACAAATGAGTCTTGCTGCCTGGCTTGGAATGCCCCCAGAGATGATGGTGGTTCTGCTGTGACCAACTACATTGTGGAAATGAGACTCCTGGACAAAGAAGAGTGGCAGAAACTGTCTGCAACAGTCAAGCAAACCACTTTTAAAGCCCGCAAACTGGTGGCTATGAAAGAGTATGTCTTTAGAGTATCCGCTGAGAACCAGTATGGCATCGGTACTCCTGCAGAGCACGTTCCAATTGTTGCCAAATATGCCTTTGGTAGGTATTCACTCCATTTTTGTGTTCTTGATTTCAAAGCAAAGCAAGGCATGAGAAACTACAGATTTTTTTTCTCTTTTCTGTTTTTCAGAACCTCCTGGTGCTCCAACTAAGGTACAACCCTCTGATATTGCAAAGGATGCGGTCACTCTGACCTGGTATGAGCCTGATGAGGATGGGGGAAGTCCTATCACTGGCTACTGGGTCGAGAGATTTGATCCAGAAAGTGACAAATGGATTAAATGCAACAAGCTTCCAGTCAGGGACACCACACTAAGGTTGGCTCTCTTTGACGCATTCTGAGAACATAATTAAATTTGTGGAAAGCATTTTAAATACTGAATCACTGTTCCTTATATTTCATTCAGAGTGAAAGGGCTGCCGACAAAAAAGAAGTGCCGATTCCGTGTTCTGGCTGAGAATCTGGCAGGACCTGGGAAGCCAAGTGCTGAGACAGATCCTGTCCTGATTAAAGATCCAATTGGTAGGTCAATGCTTCTGTTTACCAGTGATGCACTGACATAAATAATGCACTGAAATAGGGCTGCAACTATCAAAATATTTTCAAAATATTTTCAATATTCTATAAACTGTTGTCTTAAATATTTAAATATTCTATAATAAGGAAAGACATTTTAGACCTTAATGACCCAAATGGAAGGAAATCAAATCATGTTCTATTAAAGAATACTTTTTAATTACTGATTATAATTATAAATGAATAATACTTAATGCTAATTATAAATGTAAAACACTGATAAACAATTATTTACATTTAAATAATGCTACAGTGGGAGATTATGGCAACACTTAACAGGTAGTTGCAAAAACAAAAAAAAAAAACATTTACCAAACACTGCACTAAATTCTCCTGTCTTAGCAACTGGAGCAGTATGAATAACTTTATTACGGCTCCCGGCAAGCTTCCAAGCCAACACACTCTTATGTTCTTGGTAAAATAATAGGCTAACTAGTTCAGTTCAGTAGTAAAGACAACTTATTTGAAATACAACTGGACTTAAGATCAATTGTCTTAAATTATACACAGCTTCATTTCTTACTTTCTCTAATGAGTGACAAGCATTTAGCATTTATTCTAATAAACAAGTGTTAGTTTCTCCACTGAAGTGGTTTAAAAAAAGTCATAGAAGCATAGCTTATGAAAATGAGTTTCAATAGTTTAATATTTATTGAATATTACCGAAGGAAGCAGAACATTAAAGTCATTTGGTACGATACAAACTTCTCTCATAGATCCCCCATGGGCTCCTGGAAAACCATTCATCAAAGATATTGCAAAGACCTCTGCATTTCTGCAGTGGACCAGACCAGAGCATGATGGTGGAGCTAAAATTGAGTCCTACATCATTGAGCTCCTCAAGAGTGGAACAGAGGAATGGGTCCGTGTAGCTGAGGATGTCCTGATGACAGAGCACTTGCTGAAGGGTCTGATGGAGAAGCAGGAGTACTCCTTCCGTGTCAAGGCTGTGAATGTCGCTGGGGAAAGTGAACCCAGTGATCCAAGTGATCCTGTCGTGTGCAAGGAAAGACTATGTGAGTTCAAAGGTCTTCCTCATCTCACCTAGTTGCATCTCTTTCCGTATCAGCTGACAATAGTAAGTTAACTGTTAAATGTTTCCATTCAAACAGATGCTCCATCTCCACCACGCTGGCTTGAGGTTGTGAACATTTCAAAGACTGACTGTGAACTGAAATGGACTGAACCAGACAATGATGGCGGCTCTCCAATTACCAACTACGTCGTGGAAAAGAGAGATGTCAGACGCTGGTCGTGGCAGACGGTGGACACCACTGTGAAAGAGACCAAATATACCGTCACTCCACTTAATGAAGGAACTCTCTATGTGTTCCGTGTAGCGGCCCAGAATGCAGTGGGTATGAGCGATTTCTGTGAGCTGGAGGACTCTGTTCTGGCAAAGGACACTTATAGTAAGTCATAAGAGGGGTGTTACGTTTTATTTATTTATTTTTTTTAATTCTGTGGGCGTAAGAAAATGTTTAAATAACAAATTACTCTTTTCGTAGCAACCCCTGGACCGCCTTATGCTTTGACTGTTGTTGAAGTGTCCAAGAGACACGTTGACCTGAAATGGGAGCCTCCCAAAAGTGATGGTGGAAGACCAATTACAAAGTACATAATGGCTTTTAATTCTAGTTTGTGAAACACAACGTATTTACATTGTATAGTATTTTGAACAGGCCTAATTAGTGACCTCTCTTGCAGATACGTTATTGAAAAGAAGGAGAAAGTGGGTACCCGCTGGTTAAAGTCTGGAAAGACATCAGGCCCTGAATGCAATTACAAGGTTACTGATGTTGACGAAGGTTCCGAGGTGCAGTTTCAAGTCCGTGCTGAAAATGAGGCTGGAGTTGGACACCCAAGTGAACCCACAGAAATCATCACTATTGAGGATCCTATTAGTATGTTTCCATTTTTTTTTGCATCATGGCATGTCACATATTTTATAAATTAATAATAAAAGGAAAATTGTCAGATGCATAACGACTACATGACGATTTACTTAACTATTGACTTGTTTTCAGGTGCACCTTCTCCTCCTCTTGAGGTTAAGATTATTGATGCCTCCAGAGAACATATCAACATCACATGGAAGGCACCTGAGAAGAATGGGGGAAGTCCTGTTACTGGATACCATGTTGAACTGGCTGAGGCTGACACAGAGAAGTGGATGAGAATAAATGCTCGTCCTATCAAAGAACTCAAGTTTAAGGCAGAGGATGGCATCATTCCTGAGAAACAATACGTCCTTAGAGTGCGTGCCATCAATGCTGTTGGAGTCAGTGATCCTTCTGAAATCTCTGACAAAGTTTTTGCTAAAGATCCTGACTGTAAGCACATTTTTTTTAGCTCATGAATGTCACATTGACTTTGTCATAATACAACATTTTTGTAAAACAGTTACCACATTTATGTTACAACAATTTTCTTAATTTCAAAGGTGCACCAACCATCAATGTGGAGACCCAAGATATTGTTATTGTTGAGGGTGAGAAGATGCATCTGAAGATCCCATACAGAGCTATCCCCAAACCCTCAATGACTTGGAAGAAGGAAGAGACAGAACTGAAAACCGGTGACCGACTCACTTTGGCATGTGAACTCAACAATGTCCAGATTGAACTTCTCAAATGCAAGCATGAAGACGCCGGTGTCTACACTGTCACTTTGGAGAACAGTCTGGGTTCCGTCACTGGAACAGTTAATGTTAAAGTGATTGGTAAGGCAACCTCTCTTCCTCCCCAAATCCTATTTTATATTTTTGTGAAGTGAAACCTTGTTCAGCAAAATGGCTTTCACCAACAGGTCTGCCTGGACAATGTAAGAGCATCTCTCCGAGTGAAGTCACCAAGAACTCCTGTACCATCTCATGGGAAGCACCAGAGAGTGATGGCGGCAGCCCAATTCTGCATTATATATTGGAGCGCAGAGAGGCTCAGAAAAAGACATTTTTACCTGTGATGTCTGGAGTCAACGTTCTGACCTTTGTGGTCAAAGACCTGATGCCGAATGGCGAATATTACTTCAGAGTAAAGGCTGTTAATAGAATTGGTTGCGGTGAATTTCTTGAACTTCGCAACCCTGTAATCTCAGAGGAACAGAAGCGTAAGTATAAGTTCTTTAAGTTATTAGTGCAACATTATACATATTATGTTGTTCCATTATTTATTTTTTTGCCGTTTTTAATATTTTAGAGCGACCTGACCCACCAGTTGATGTGGAGGGACAGAACCCTACCTCTCAGTCCATTACTGTTACATGGAAGGCACCAGCTTCTGATGGTGGTTGCCCAATTACTGGGTATATTATCGAGAAGATTGAGAAGGATGGTGATCGATTTGAGAGATGTGTTCCAAACCTGGTGCCTGGTTTCTCCTACACTGTTACTGGCTTGACAGAGGGGAAGGAATACCAGTTCCGTGTACGTGCAGAGAATGTTGCTGGAGAAAGTGATCCATCCCGTAGTACACCCCTGATTCAAGCTGCTGATCCTGTTGGTATGTTTAACGAAATTGAAGCATGAGTCATTCTCAACAAACAAGGAATATTTTGTCAGTGTAATAAAAATGAGTTTCGTTGTTTTATTTCAGACCCACCAAAGGTATCGCTACACGCACGCATTGCATCTGGCCTCAGCATCAGGAAGGGTGAAGAGATTAGACTGGATGCTCACATTTCAGGATCGCCATACCCCAAAGTGACATGGTTTAGAAATGATGAAAACGTCCAGAAGATTGTCAAGAAGAAGCCAGAGCCTTTTGTAGCAAAGAAGAAGAAGACCAAGGCTGTCCATCCTGAACCAGAGGAGGAGTTCCATCCTCCACTTCCAGATCGTCTCTCATTTGATCAAAGCAAGAGAGGCGAGACTGCACTGATGGTGCGTGAGGCCATAAGAGATGACCATGGACTTTTCACCATCAGGGTTGAGAATGCCCATGGCTTTGCCACTGCATCTTGTGATGTAAATGTTCTTGGTAAGATTATTTTATGTTTTATGTTGTTACATAACTTATTTGTATTAGCATTTTTATTGCCTTAAAATGTATGTTGTTGTAATCTGTAGATAAGCCAGGTCCACCGGTGAACTTTGGATTTGATGAGATTAGGAACAACTCTGTCATTTGCACATGGGATGCACCACTTGATGACGGTGGCAGTGAGATCATCAACTACATCCTGGAGAAGAAGGACAACACCACTGATGAAATTGGTTGGGTCACTGTTACCTCAACCCATAAAGGATACAACTATCCTGTGACCAAACTTATTGAGGGAAAGGAGTATATCTTCAGAGTCACAGCTGAAAATAAGTTTGGCTGTGGAGCACCATGCTATTCTGAACCACTTGTTGCTAAGAATCAATTCGGTAAAATAAGCAATTCAGACTCAATATATGCAATATAAAAAATATACTATAGAATTGTTATAGGAATTTACTGAATATATGTTTTTATTTCTTCAAAAATTATTTTTAGATCCTCCGGATGCTCCTAACATGCCACGAATTGGAGAAGTCACAGCCAATAGTGTTGCTCTTTCTTGGCATGAGCCTAAGGACAATGGTAGCCCCATTTTGGGTTACTGGATTGAAAGACGTGAAGTCAACAGCAAATACTGGACCAGGGTCAATCGCAACCTTCTGAGCTCACTGGCAGTCAAGGTTGAGGGTCTCATGGAAGGCCTGGTTTACGTCTTCAGGGTCTGTGCTGAGAATCTTGCTGGCCCAGGAGAATTCAGTGTCCCAACTGATCCCGTGGTTGCAATGGATGCAATCTGTAAGTGTTGCTGTTTATTGTTACAAATTCACAAAAATGATATTCTATTTCATGATATTTTATATTATAATCATGGTAAAATCTTTGTTACTATATTATTTAAAGTTTATACTACTATAGAAGTTTTCTAAGACTTTGACACAATAAGTCTTTAAATTACTGCATCATTTTGTTTACAGTGCCCCCTGGCCCACCTGTGCCAAGAATTGTTGACACTACTAATTCAACAGTGGAAATCGCTTGGATTCCTCCACTGTACAATGGTGGCGGAGATATTCTCGGGTATCATGTTGAACGCTGCCTTGTGGGAGAGAAGGAATGGGTCCGAAGCACTGAATTTAGATGCAAGGAATGCAAGTACACCTTGACTGGACTGACAGAGGGAGCAGATTATAACATTCGTGTATATGCTGTAAATGAAGCTGGCCATGGAGTCCCAGGAATGACTGAACCTGTTCAAGTTAAAGAGCCTGAACGTAAGTTCTTAGAAACACATTCTGGAAAAGATTTCGTATTGACTGTTAAAGCTGTGTCTAATCTCATGTTTGCTTTTTACTGCAACAGTGGCACCAGGAATTGAGTTTGATATCACAGTGAGGAACGGAGTAATTATAAAAGCAGGAGATGCTCTGCGTATACCAGCTTATATTGTTGGCAGACCTGTGCCAGAGATCAAATGGACGAAAGATGATGCTGAACCTGACAAGGAGCGTGTTGTTATTGAAACTGTTGGAAAATGCAGCACTCTAAGCATCAAGAACGCTTTGAGAACTGACTATGGCAAATATGAGATCACAGGAACAAACACCAGTGGGACAAAATCTGCCTTCATCAAGGTTGATGTATTAGGTAAGTCAGAGTCTTCAAATCTTTCATACTGCAAAACTTGTCCTGACAGTACTTGGTCTGAAATAACTTCATGACATCTTTGTGCAACAGATGTTCCTGGACCTGTGGTTGATCTAAAAACAGTTCATGTCAGCAAGAAGATGATCTCACTTACCTGGGCTGATCCTATTGATAATGGCGGCAGTGATATTATAGGCTATGTCGTTGAAAGAAAGGACGCAAAGATGCACATTTACAGGCAACCCTTGGAAACTGCCTCTTGTAAATGTGACATTGTTGGTCTTCTTGTGGGTGAGGAATATATGTTCCGTGTAGTTGCAAGGAACAAGTTTGGCCTGGGTGCACCCGTCGAACTTGGACCTGTTCTTGCTGTGGATCCTAAAGGTAATTTTAACCTGTATTTTGAATAGTTAAGGACAGTCACATTGTTTGGTTTTACTCTATTTCTTTATGTTGTGCACATACAAACATTTAATGATTTAAAAATCTTGAAATTCCAGGTGTCCCATCAGCCCCAGAAAAGCTTCACTACACAGCAAGGACCAAGAACACTGTTACACTTGCTTGGCAGCCTCCTCACAGTGATGGAGGTTCTCCAATTAGAGGGTATTATATTGAAAAGATGAGGCAAGACAGTGATGAATTTGATGTCGCCAATCGTCAGATCTGCAAAGACCTCACGATAACATTGGAAAATCTGAATGAGAACATGATGTATGACTTCAGAGTAAAGGCTGTCAATGAAGTTGGCGACGGTGAACTATCCAAACCCATCAGTGTCCACATTCAAGATGATGAACGTATGTATAAGTCTTCTGATGCTTCTTATGGTTCAAATATGTAACTGATATGTAGGTTATTTCACAAAAAATTGTCTTTCTTCTATCTTATTTAGTTTCCCCAACTGTAACGCTGTTGAAGTTCATCAAGAGCAATGCCATCATTGTCAGGAAAGGAGCAGCTATTGACATTCCTGCTGAAATTGTTGGTCTCCCCTTGCCCACGTATGAATGGACAAAGAATGGAGTCGTTCTTGACGCGTCCACAGAGACCATGACACTCGAATCAGAGGAAATCAACAGACAAACAATAAACACCAAGATTGCTATTCCTGAAACTGTAAGACAAGACACGGGCTCATACAGACTCGCTGCCACAAATATTCATGGAACAGGCCAACAAATCATCAGAGTTGAGATTTTGGGTATGTCTTTGTTAATGATCATATTAATTGCAGTGAGTTCTCTTGGCCCCCCCTGAATGGGTTTTAATTAGAACAACGCACCCTGTTTAAGTCATCAGCTGCTTGTGAACTGAATGTGAGGTAGTTAAATAATGTGTAGTGTCAGGACAGATATTGAATCACTGTTGTGTTTAAGTGAAAGGCTGCCTTGTGTTTTTACTTCAGATCGTCCCTCTCCACCACGGAATATTGTGGTTTCTGATATCAAAGCCGAGTCTTGCTACCTCACTTGGGATGCTCCGGAGGACAATGGAGGAAGTGAGCTCACTAACTATATTATTGAGAAGAGGGATGCCAGCAAGAAGAAGTCTGACTGGGATCAGCTGACATGCTGCGTCATCGATAGACGTTATGGGGTTTGTGCTGTGATCCTGCTATAGTGGATTGCTGTAGTTAATGTATTTGGAGCAATGATAATGAATCACTAATACTCAAACTGACTGTTTTTTCTTTCCCCAATCATTTTTGAAGGTGTACAAGCTTGAGACCTACGGAACCTACCAGTTCCAGATCAAAGCTGAGAACAAGTTCGGAGTCAGCGATGGATGTGAATCAGAGAAGGTTGTCCTCAAGGATCCATATGGTCTTCCTGGCCCACCTCAGAGACCAAGAATCATTGGACACACTCGCTCATCTATGCTGGTAACATGGGAACCTCCAAAGGACAATGGTGGATCAACCATTCAGGGCTACTGGCTGGAGAAGAGAGAGAGGGGAGCTGTGTACTGGAGTCGTGTTAACAGGGCTCCTGTCACAAAGCCAGCTGTAAAGGGCTTGGAATACAATGTGCTGAGGCTCATTGAAGGTGCTGAGTACCAATTCCGTGTGATGGCACAAAACGCTGCAGGCGTCGGACCACCAAGTGAATCAACAGAATGTGTCTTCGCCCTTGATCCAAGAAGTAAGCAGCATGCGTTGATCTGAATGTCTTCAAAGGTGTTGAATGTCCTCAAACTAACAATGCTTTTACTGTTTCCTGAAGATCCACCAGGCCAACCACATGCACCGGAAGTGAAAGACAAGACAAAAAGCAGTGTGACTCTTGCCTGGTCACCACCAGACAAGGATGGTGGAAGCCCAATCAAAGGGTACATCGTTGAGGTCCAGGATGAAGGCCAAGTGGAGTGGAGAAGAGTAAATCAGCCCGATAAGCTGATTCTCACTCCTGCATATACCGTGACGGGGCTCAAAGAAAATAAGAAATGTAGATTCAGGATTGTTGCTGTCAATGCTGCTGGCGAGTCCGAGCCAAGTCCCAGGACTGCTGATACCATTATAAAAGATATTCTGGGTAAGATTGCAGTGTAAAAATTCATATTTAAATACATTCAAAAACCATGTATTTGCCATTTGTTCATACGTGTGAATCTTACAGCGATGCCAAGCACCAGTGGATATTTTTGTCTTTTTTTGTCCAGGAAACAAATAAAGATTTATGGACACTATGTTGGTTTTTCATTATCCACAAGTAAATGTCTTTGTTCTATTAAAATTTCACAGAGGATCCGGTTATCACACTGGAAGCCTCAGCCCAGGACCTCCTTTTCTGTCGTGCTGGATCCACAGTTAGAATCCCTGTAACCGTAACAGGCAGGCCTATTCCAACAGTCACATGGGAATTTGATGGAACTGCCCCAACAGAAAAGAAAAATGAGCGGCACACTCTTCCAGTGGATTCAGAGGTAGGACCTTAGATTTGTCTAGCACCTCTATATTAAAGGTTCTACTACAGTACCTTGGTATTAAAACACAGATGGTTCCACAGATCTCCTCAACTGATACCACATCAGAAGTAATTATCCCTGAGTGTAAGATCAAACACTCTGGACGGTACATCATCACAGCTTCTAACCAGGCTTCCACAAAAACGCTTAAAGTCCGTGTGACTGTACTTGGTAAGACACACCACATTTGCTAACCTAAAAAATAAAAAAAAATATGAGGATATACAAAACTAACACATATTTCAAACAAACATATTTCATGCAGATATGCCTGGGCCACCGAAGGATCTTAAAATCACTGACATCACTAGAAGTACATGCAGACTTACATGGAAGCCCCCAGATAATGATGGCGGTGAAAGAATAAGGAGCTACTACATTGAGAAGAAGACAGTGGAAGGAAAAGCTTGGACAAAGGTCAACCCAGCTTGTGCCAGCCAGTCCTTAGTAGTCCCAGACCTTATTGAGGGACAAGACTATTTGTTCCGCATTCGAGCTGAAAACCGCTTTGGAATAGGACCACCTCTACAAACCTTCCAGAGGACTAGGGCAAAGGAACCTATCCGTGAGTACAACATCTCACTCACACTCCCATCGAAATGGCAGACATTATTTGTTGTGACTGCTCAGTTAATTGTTATATTTGCAGATCCCCCTGATGCTCCAACAAGAGTCAAAATTGTGGATGTATCCAAGGGTACAGTTACCTTGACATGGAAGCCACCCAAAAATGATGGTGGATCACCTGTTACTCATTACATTGTTGAACGCCTCTGGTGGGATGCCAGTGGGGAGCAAAAGGAGTCCTGGAGACAGTGCAATAGACGTGACATTGATACCACCACCTTCAAAGTGGAGGACCTGCACGAAGGAGCTGAGTATGAATTCCGTGTTAAGGCTGTAAATGAAGTTGGTGCAGGCAGACCATCCTCTACTGCTGGACCCATCATTGTTAAGGACCAGACAAGTATGTACACTACAGTAATCTACACTCTTGAAGGAATTTAAAAGAACCTAAGTGATTCTAATTATCAATAATAATAATAATAATAATAATAATAATAATAATTTTCCAAAAATGTGGTCAGTAGAATTCACCATTATGGCAATTAATCATTTACTGGTTGTTTTAATTCTCTGTAGTATTCCTTCAAACATACAGGATATGCACATTTACATATAACTTTGTCTTTCTTTGTTTTAGGAGCACCTTCCATTACACTTGACGAGTTCATGGAAGTTGAACAAGGCACAGATATTAACATTGTTGCTAAGATCAAGGGGTGTCCTTTCCCCACACTTACTTGGCAGAAGGCCCCACCTCACAAAAGTGATAATAAGGTTGATGTTGTGTATGATGAACATATCAACAAGCTTGTGTCTGACGACAGCTGTACACTGCTGATCCAGCAGGGCAAGCGCTCAGACACTGGTCTTTACACACTTACTGCCAGCAACAGTCTCGGCACAGTCTCCAAGGAGATGAGACTTAATGTTCTAGGTAAGTAATGTAAATGAACTCATTGCTTGGTACTGGTATGAAGACATTTATTCTGTTTATCATGAGCACTTGTTAGTGTACTAATCTCTGTATTTTCACTAATAGGACTTCCTGGACCTCCTTCTGCACCCGTCAAATTTGAAGAGATACATGCTGAACAGATTACTGTATCATGGCTGCCTCCTATAGATGATGGTGGTTCCAAAATCACTAACTATACCATTGAGAGGCGAGTTGCCAATAGGAAGACCTGGATTCCTGTCCCTGGTGCACCCAAAGAGCGCATATTCACAGCTGAAGGTCTGATGCCAGGCCATGAGTATGTGTTCCGTATCAGAGCTCAGAATAAATATGGAGTTGGAGAACCACTTGACAGTGAGCCAGAGGTTGCTAGGGAAATATTCAGTAAGTTCTTCATAAAGTTCACTATTTTAGCCCAGTTTGTCCATTTATTTTAGTGAAAGTACATGACACAATATTTTATGTATGATTTATAGCTACACCCGGCCAGTGCGAGAAGCCAACCCTTTCAAGCATCACAATGGACTCCATTACTGTGAACTGGGAGGAACCAGACACAGATGGTGGTAGTCCAATTACTGGGTACTGGCTCGAGCGGAAAGAGACCACAGCAAAGAGATGGAACAAAGTAACTCGGGATCCAATCAGGCCGATGCCTCTTGGTGTGTCCTACAATGTCACAGGCCTTATTGAGGGATCTGAGTACCTGTTCCGTGTTACTGCAATCAATGCAGCAGGATGTGGACCTCCAAGTGTGCCAACTGACCCAGCATTTGCCAGAGATCCAATTGGTGAGCATCTAAATGTAACTGTATTAAAGCACTATTTAGGATCACATCCGAGTCTCACACATTAATATTTCTGTTTTTATAGCACCACCTTCACCACCAACCCCTAAAATTACTGACTGGACTAAGAATACAGTTGATTTGGAATGGATTCCACCTCTGAAAGATGGAGGATCAAAGATCATGGGTTACCATGTTGAATACAAAGAGGAAGGCACAGAGGCTTGGGTTAAGGTATGGCATAAACATGTGGTGTTTTTAGTCCAAGGTCTCACTGTCTGTGAGTAATCATGTCGTCAATGTATCGCATTTTTTTCTTTTTTTGCTTAAAGGCCACAGACAAAGAAATTAGAGGGAAAAGACTTGTCATCACTGGATTAAAAGAGAACGGATTTTACAAGTTCAGAGTTTTGGCATTTAATGCTGCTGGGCTAAGTGAGCCGGGAGAAGTGCCCGAAGTTCTTGAGATGAAGGAGAGGATAGGTAAGGCTTAATTATACTATGTCAAGCTCTTTAATGTCACTGTATGTATTTTATGTACTTTTTTATAAACTGGACAAAAATCATAACATATTGGTTTTGAAATTCCAGTTTCCCCAGTGCTTGAGCTGGACGCCTCAATGAAAGAGAGGATGGTTATTCATGCTGGTGGCGTTATCCGTATCATAGCTTATGTGTCAGGCCAGCCTACCCCAGCAGTTACATGGAACAGAGATGATGGCGCTGTCCCACCAGAGGCTGTTGTTGAGACCACATCAATCAGCACCTCATTAGTAATTAAGAATTGCAACAGAAAGCAACAAGGTGTTTATAGTTTAACTGCAAGCAATGCTGGAGGAGACGTGAAGAGAACTGTCATTGTTGAGGTTCTTGGTAAGTATGAATTATCATAAATAGTTTGATAATTTGATGAACATGCTAAGTTGCTAAGCAATGGCAGAGGCGCATATTGTTTGCTTAGAAATAAATATGATTATTGAGTGACTTATGTAGACTTGGAGTTTTCTGTAGATCACTGAAGTGCTTGTAAATGTGTTGAATGAAATAATCCCTAAATCAGATTTTATTTTATTCACACTCGCTGAATAAACTGAAGAGTATAGTGTGAATACCACTAAAAATCACACCTGATTTTCCATACCTCATTGTATGTTTTTTCCCTCAGACGTCCCTGGTCCAGTGGGCATACCTTTCACAGCAGATAATCTTAGCATTGACTCATGCAAACTGACCTGGTTCTTCCCTGAGGATGATGGTGGTTCTCCCATATCTAACTACATAATAGAGAAACGTGAAGCTGATCGCAAAGCTTGGACAGCATGCTCTTATAACGCTGCCAGGCAAAGCGGCGTGGTTCAAAATCTGACTTTAGGAAAAGGATACTTTTTCAGAGTTGCACCTGAAAATGCAGTTGGAGTCGGTCCATTCCGCGAAACTGCATGTGAAATTATTGTCAGGGAACGTCTCTGTAAGTTGATGCATTTTTTGCAGTTGATTTTTCCATATCACAAGTAGACAGTCAGCTTTGGTTCTGTATTTTTTCTGGTCCTTAATGGAAAATATTCTTTCAAAAGCTGTACCAGACCGTCCAGAGGAGCTTGAGGTAACTGCTGTCACTAAAGACTACGTTAGTCTTACATGGAAGCCACCAAAGAATGATGGAGGATGTGAGGTGACTTCCTACGTCCTGGAGGCCCGTCCAATTGGCAAGGACAAGTATATTAGACTGACCAAGGAAAGACTGATGGACAGGAGATACACGTATGATGGTCTTCGAGAGGGCGACACCTATGAATTCCGTGTCAGTGCAGTTAATGAAATTGGTCAGGGCAAGCCATCCTTCAGCACCAAGCCAATCATCTGCAAAGATGAACTCGGTATGAGAACCAGTTTTATCCCCAGAACTATATTAATCATGAGTATATGGAAAATAATTCATTTGGTTTCAATGGAATTTATAATTGTAGCTAAATATGTCATTTGTTTATTTCAGAGCCCCCAACTATTGAACTGGACTTCCGTGACAAGGTTATTATCCGTGTTGGTGAAAGCTTCGCGCTACAGGGGCGCTACACAGGAAAGCCAGCCCCTTCGGTCACATGGACAAGGGATGATGAAGAGCTGAAAGCAGATAATCATATTCAGTTTAAGAATACTCTTACCACAATGTGTCTTGGCATTATTAAGGCTAAGCGTGAACACAGTGGAAGATATTGTGTTACAGTGGAAAATTGCACTGGAGCTCGCAAAGGCATTTGCAATGTCACTGTTGTTGGTACGTTCTGTAACTTTTCTCTTTGTCAGGTCTTTTTATTGGAAAGTACAGGCAACTAATGATCTCTTATGTTGTTTCTTGTAATTCTAGACCGCCCATTACCACCTGAAGGTCCGGTCGTCTTTGAGGAAGTTCACAGAGATCATATGGTCATTTCTTGGAAACCTCCTCTTGATAATGGTGGATGTGAAATTTCTAACTACATCATCGAGAAGAGAGATGCTAACAGGGACATGTGGACCACTGTAACATCTGCCTCCACAAAAACCACATGCAAAGTGCCTAAGCTTGCGGAGGGTCGTATGTATATCATGAGAATAAGTGCTGAGAACATGTACGGCATCAGTGACCCACTGGAGTCTGAAGAGATGAAGGCTAAGGATCTTTTCAGTATGTAACATTTCAAGTGGGAAAAGTATAATTTAAAATGTCGGTTTGTTAGAAATTTACCATTTTAATTCATTCACTGTGATCACAGGAGTACCCGAGGCCCCTGAGGAACCAACCGTTAGAGATGTTTACCACGACTCAGCTCTAGTGCTTTGGAATCGTCCTCGTGATGGTGGCAAGCCCATTACTAACTACATCTTGGAAAAGAAGGAGCCCTCAGCAAAGAGGTGGTCTCGTGTAACTAGAGATCATATCTACCCTGTTACACAGTACAGGGTGCAGGATCTCATTGAAGGATGTGAATATGAATTCCGTGTCACAGCTGAGAATGAAATTGGTACTGGAGACCCCAGCCCTCCATCTAAACCCATCCTAGCTAAGGATCCCATTGGTATGTTACTTTAATTAGTTATGTAGCTTTTATTAATGTTATGCAACTAATGGGGCACTATTTGTATGTGAATGTGAACTATTGTGTATAAAAACTCTCATGTATTATGTGCTGTGTACAGAATGTTGAAATTTTGGGGTATTCTGTCTTTCAAGTAACTACAGGTTGCTTCAGTTAATACTTATGTCTTAAATTGCCACATTTTCCCTTTGCAGTTCTGCCCAGTCCTCCAGTGCTGCCTGAGGCCATTGACAAAACAAAGGATTCAGTTAGCTTGTCATGGCGCGTTCCTCGCCACGATGGCAAAGGCAAAATCTTTGGATACCTTATTGAATATCAGAAGCCTGGTGCAATTGAATGGATACAAGCCAATGAGACTCCTGAGTCATGCCCAGACACGAACTATGTTGTGAAGAACCTGCCCGACGGTGGAGAATTTACTTTTAGGATTATGGCTGTCAATGCCGCTGGAAAATCTGAACCTGCTTATGTAAAGGAGCCAGTTAAAGTTCATGACAGACTTGGTAAATATGTTGATACATTAATCTGTTCAGAGATTAGATGGACTCCTAGCAGTTCTAAATAACGTGCATTTCCCCTTTACTTTGTCTACAGAGGAGCCAGAGTTACTGCTGGATGCCAATATGTCACGTGACCATCTTGCCATGATTGGAACAGATATTACATTAAGTGCTGTGATTAAGGGCATGCCAATCCCAACTGTGTCTTGGAAGAAGAATGATGGGGATGTTCCTGCTCACTGTATTCTTGAAGTCACAACACATGGAAGTAAACTGCACATGAAAAAATGCACCCGTGCTGACTGTGGCAACTATACCATAACCATTCAAAATGCAGCTGGAACAAAGACAGCAACATGCACAGTGCTTGTTCTTGGTATGTATAATTGTCCGTGTGTGTGTGTGTGTGTGTGTGTGTTTGAGTGTAAGTGTATTAATTTGGTTATTTTTACCTTTTTGTGATTCAGATAAACCTGGACCTCCACGTAATCTCACTATCTCTGAGGTAACCAGTGAATCCGCTTATCTAAAATGGGAAAAGCCATTGGATGATGGTGGAGCTGTCATATCTCACTATGTTGTGGAGAAAAAAGATGTTGCTGCTGAGAAGTGGGTCCCAGTGTGTGCTTCATCCAAGAAGCTTAGCCTCATGGCTCTATACCTGATGGAGGGTATTCAGTACTTATTCCGTGTTGCAGCTGAGAATCAGTTTGGCCGAAGTGCATATATAGAAACCAACAAGCCTGTCAAGGCAGTTGATCCTCTATGTAAGTATTACTAAAAACAAAAAGACTATATTCATTAATTAATAAACATCTCTGTGTCTCAGGTCTTGGGGTCAATCTAAAATCACAATTTCCAAAGTTTCAATCAGGTTCAGGTCACCTATTATCCTAAAACGATCCCTAATTTGTTTAGTGCTCAAACCTGATATGTTCATGAATTTTTACTTACAGATCCTCCTGGTCCTCCCAAGAATTTACATCATGTAGATGCAGAAAAAACAGAGGTATGGCTTGAGTGGGAATGGCCTGATCGCACTGGTGGAAGCGAAGTGACTGGATTTATTGTTGAATATCAAGAAGATGGCGCTGCTGACTGGGTCAGCTTCAAAACTGTCGGCGATTCTCGCTGCC
Source organism: Brachyalestes nurse (assembly GCA_037974405.1). Taxonomy (NCBI): domain Eukaryota; kingdom Metazoa; phylum Chordata; class Actinopteri; order Characiformes; family Alestidae; genus Brachyalestes; species Brachyalestes nurse. The sequence continues at coordinate 640,406 of JBBPCY010000002.1, read as the reverse complement.
ATGTCACTGGACTAGCAGAGGGAAAGACCTACAGATTCCGTGTAAAATCACAAAATGCTATTGGCATTAGCCGACCAGATACCAGCGTACCAATTACTTGCCAGGAGAAGACTTGTAAGATTTATTTAATATTGTGTAATAACATTTAATATTGCTGGCTTAATTGATTTTGTTTGACATATATATTTTGTCTCTACAGTGGCACCATCTCTTGAAGTTGATGTGAAACTCATTGAGGGTCTTGTTGTGAAGGCTGGAAGCAAAATTGTGCTTCCTGCAGTCATGAAAGGAATACCAGTCCCAACAGCCAAGTGGACCAGTGATGGCAATGAGCTTAAAACTGAAGGCAAATTCAAGATTGATACAGAAGGAACCTCAACAGTTCTAAGCATTAGTGAATGTGCCAGGACTGATGGCGGAGAATATATCCTAACTGTTGCAAATCCTGCAGGAAGCAAGTCAGTTGCTCTTCATGTAACAGTACTTGATCTCCCAGGTCCTCCAATTGGCCCTGTCAACATCCTTGAGGTTACACCTGATCACATGATCATCCAGTGGCGTGCACCTAAAGATGATGGTGGTACACCTTTGATGAATTACATTGTTGAAAAGAAGGACGTAAAGAAACCTTGGGAGCCATGGTCTGTTGTGAGTTCTGGAAGCATAAACACAAAAGCCAAGGTTCCACGTTTGGAGAAGGGTCGTGAATATATTGTTCGCATTCGTGCTGAGAACAAGATTGGCATTGGTGCTCCTCTTGAAAGTCCTCCAACTATTGCCAAACACATGTTTAATCCACCAGGACCTCCAGGGCCACCAGAGTGTTCTGATATTACAGAAAATGCGGTCACAGTAACATGGACTGCACCAGAGACTGATGGTGGAAGCCCAGTCAGTGGTTACATTGTAGAACGAAGGGAGATGACTGGCAAATGGATTCGTGTGAATAAAACTCCAGTCTTAGATATTAGATACAGAGTCTCTGGTCTATTTGAGGGCAACAGTTATGAATTCCGAATTTTCGCTGAGAACATTGCTGGTGTAAGCGAGCCATCCTATCCTTCAGAGCCAATAAAAGCCACACGCCCCATTACTCCTCCAGGACCTCCAAGTAACCTAAAATTAAAAGACTGGAGCAAGGCATATGCAGATTTGGTGTGGACTAAGCCCAACCGAGATGGTGGTAGCCCTGTTTTAGGTTATGTTGTTGAGTGCCAAAAATCAAGCTCTGCACAGTGGGACCGAATCAATAAGGATATCATCAAGTACTGTGCATACAGAGTACCAGGCCTTATTGAAGGTACAGAGTATAAATTCCGTGTTAGAGCATCTAACAAGGTCGGAGATGGAGAACCAAGGGAACTGCCAGAGACAGTGCTAGCCAAGGATATTCTTGTTCCCCCAGAGGTAACTGTGGACGTTGCTTGTCGTGACCTTGTAACAATTCGGGCAGGACAGATTATTAACCTTGTGACCAGAGTTAAAGGAAGACCTGATCCTGAAATCACCTGGACTAAGGATGCAAGAGCTTTAGGCAGAGATAAACGCACAGAGTTTATCAACAACTTCCCTATTGTTGAACTAGTCATTCAGGATGCCGTAAGAGGAGATTATGGAAAATATGCAATTCAGGCTAAGAACAGCAGTGGTCAGGCACAGGCTACAATCATTGTCAACGTGCTTGATATTCCTGGAGCTTGCCAAAACTTGAAGGTTGCATACGTGACCAAAGACTCTTGCATGGTGTCTTGGGAAAATCCAGAGGATAATGGTGGCACTGAAATTACAAATTACATCATTGAGTGCCGTCAGCCTAGTCAAAGAGGTTGGACGGTTGTTACATCCGATTGCACTAAACGTCTTGTTAAGGCTCCACTTGTTGAGAACTGTGAATATTTCTTCCGTGTGAGTGCAGAGAACAAAATTGGTAAAGGACCACCAACTGAAACAAAAACACCCATTCTTGCTGTGGACCCAGTGGAGAAACCTGGTGAGCCAGAGAATTTCCATATTAGTGAAATTGGAAAGACCTTTGTCTTCCTCAAATGGAAGAAGCCAGATTATGATGGTGGTAGCCGCAATCTTGCTTATCACGTTGAAAAGAAACCGAAAGAAGCGGAGGAATGGGAACGAATTCACAAAGGTGCTATTAAAGAAACGTATTTCATGGCAGACAGATGCATTGAGAACCAAATATATCAGTTTAGAGTCCAAACAAAGAATGAAGGTGGGGAGAGCAACTGGGTGACGACAGCTGAAGTTCTTGTAAAGGAAGAACTTGTAGTTCCAGAGCTAAAGATTAAGTTGGAAGGTGTTCTGGTAGTCAAAGCTGGAGATTCCATTCCAATTGAGGCAGAGGTTAAAGGCAAACCACAACCAGATGTGAAATGGACTAAAGATGGCTCCACTGAAGATATCAGTAGAAGCCCTCGACTTCAAATTGAAACTGGTTTGAACTTCTCTAAATTACTGGTCAAAAGCTCAAGACGTGCAGATTCTGGAAAATATATCATCACTGCAACAAATGCTGCTGGAACCTGCACCGCTGAAGCTAAAGTGAATGTTCTTGACAGACCAGGACCTATAAGAGACCTGAAGGTGTCAGGCATATCAGTGGATAGATGCAAGTTGGCATGGGAGGTACCTGAGGATGATGGTGGATGTGAAATCTATAACTACATTATTGAAAAATGTGAGACAAAGAGAGGTGTCTGGTCAGTCCATTCTTCTGCTGTTGTAACCAACTCTGCTAATGTAACTCGTTTAACTGAAGGAAATGAGTACATTTTTAGAGTGAGAGCAGAGAACAAAATGGGACCTGGCCCTGCTGTAGAAACCGAGCCTATTATTGCAAGGACACAGTTCAGTAGACCTGGTGCCCCAGATGCTCCAGAGGTAACCAAAATTGCAAAGAATGAAATGACAGTTATGTGGTGTTCTCCTGATTATGATGGTGGAAAACCCATCACTGGTTACATTCTTGAGAAGAAAGAAGAACATGGCGTTAGGTGGACCCCAGTTACGAAAACCCCTATTCCAGGGAACCATATGACTGTAACAGGACTCTTACCTAATCATGAATACCAGTTCCGTGTCAAGGCTGAGAATGAAATTGGAATTGGTGATGCAAGCAAGCCATCCAGAACATTCACTGCAAGAGATCCTGTTGGTACGGTTTATTCCTTACTACTTACCGGAAACTATTTATTAAAGTAAAGATTTCATTTCTGTTCCGTCACTGTTCTATCAACACTAACTCTGCTTGTTGATTTGTAGGGCCCCCTGGTCCTGTCGGAAACCTGAAGGTGACTGACAGTTCAAAGACATCCATCACTCTTGGGTGGACAAAGCCTACACATGATGGTGGCGCTCCACTCATTGGATATGTAGTTGAGCTCAGAGTCAAGGGTACAGGCAAGAAGGGAGATGAAGGATGGAAGAGGTGCAATGTCGCTGCCCAGCTGACTGGGACAGAGTTTACAGTCACAAGTCTAGATGAGAAACTTGAATATGAATTCCGTGTTTCAGCGCAAAATCAGGTTGGCTTGAGCCAACCAACTAATCTTGAGGGAGCTGTCTCACCACGGGATGTCTTTGGTGAGTTGGTATGAAAAATGCTGACAAATATTAAAAGGACTTCAGTGCCTAGCTGTGCTTATTGTTTTTATTTTTATTTTTCTCTCAAACAGAGGCTCCTGAAGTTTCCTTGGATGCTGAGCTGAAGAAAGGTCTTACTATTAGGGCTGGTTGCCCAATTAGAATTGTTGCAACTGTACGGGGTCGACCACCACCTAAAGTTCTTTGGAGAAGGATGGGAATCGACAATGTTGTCAAAAAGGGTCATGTGGATTTAATTGATACAATGACTTTCCTTGTCATCTCTGAGACTACTCGTGATGATTCAGGAAAATACTCACTGACCGTATCAAGCCCAGCAGGAGAAAAGGCAGTGTTCATCAATGTCAAAGTACTTGGTGAGTGTGAGACAATATTTAATGTAGTAGTATAATAATATTGTTAGGATGTCACACTTATTATTACATATTATTATTACAGACACACCTGGACCAGTAGTTGGCCTAGAGGCCACAGATATCACAGTGATGTCCTGCAACCTCTCATGGTCCCCTCCTGAAAACGATGGTGGCAGTGAAGTAACTCATTACATTGTTGAGAAGCGTGAAGTTGATCGAAAGACATGGGCAACGGTTAAAGCCAATGTGGACAAAACAACACTTAAAGTCAGCAACCTTGTACCCGGAACAGAATATTACTTCCGAGTCACAGCTGTAAATGAATACGGTCCAGGTGTTCCAAGACCTACACCAAGATCGTATCTGGCCTCTGATCCTATCAGTAAGCACTTTGAAAATTAATAAGCTTGAAATGTTAGAGAAGGTGTCGAAATGGTTTGGTTTCATGTTTTCTGTTTTTTTTTAGGCAAACCTGACCCGCCACAGAAGGTTGATGTTTTAGAGATTACTAAGAGCAGTGCAAAGGTGGGATGGGTGAAACCAATGAGGGATGGTGGAGCAAAGATTGATGGCTACATAATTGACTATCTTGAGCTTCCTAAGCCCAAGCCACCGAAGGAACCCACAGTTGTTGAGGGTCAGGCAGAGCCTGGTGCTGAGCCGGGTGCTGAGCCTAGTGCTGCGCCTGTGCCCCCGCCAGTTCCGGTGGTTGAGGAGGAAGAACCAAAGGAAGAAAAGAAGGAAGAATGGACACCATATGCTGTTGTTAAAGATTTATGCATCTCCGTTGTTGGGCTGAAAGAGGGAAGGAAATATCGCTTCAGAGTGGCTGCTCGAAATGCAATGGGAGCTAGTCTTCCTACTGAAACCAGAGAAGCATATGAGATCAAAGAACAAATGTGTAGGTTATTGTACTTAACTTGTATTTGTTAAAACTCCAATCCTGTTAATTATTTATTCAGGTTTCAATTAACTTCACCTGAAAATAACCGTGTGCTAAATATGTGTTTTTCAGTGGAGCCCAAGATTATCTTGGCTGAGACTGTCACTGCAAAGGCAGGATCAAGAGTGAGAATTGAGGCACTTGTATCTGGAAAACCAGGACCTGTGTGCCAGTGGAAACGAGGAGAGGACAATGTTGTCTCCTCCAGTCGCCTTGCAGTGCACAAATCCCAGAACATGTGTGTGCTCATTATAAAGGATGTTTCAAGAACAGACAGTGGTCAATATAGCCTTATTGCAGAGAACAGCTCAGGCAAAGTGGAAGAAACTATAAAAATTGTGATTAGAGGTTAGTATTTTCGAATAGCACCTTTTTCAATTAGTGCTGGGACACTGTATATCAGAATATAAATAAATATGTATCACACATTTTTTGCAGACATCCCTGGACCACCTGAGCCGCCATTTGAAATCAGTGATATTGACTCTGATGCCTGTACACTCTCCTGGAACAAGCCTCTTGAAGATGGTGGTAGCAATATTACTAATTATGTGGTTGAAAAATGTGATGTGAGCAGAGGCGACTGGGTTACTGCTGTCTCCAGCTGTGGCAAGACTGGTTGTAGACTTGGAAAACTTATTCCAGGAAAAGAGTACATCTTCCGTGCCCGTGCAGAGAACCGCTTCGGCATTTCAGACCCAATCACATCTGAGAGGATGGTTGCTAAATTCCCCTTCGGTGAGATGAAAATCTGACAAAATGTTAGTTACAAAAGTTAAATATATCAGTTCAGACCACTTAAAAGCACTTGATTTGTTTCTCTTTTTTCCCCAGATGTGCCCAGTGAGCCTTTGAATTGTCGCATAACAAAGGTAAACAAGGACTGCATGTTTGTGGCTTGGGATAAGCCTGAGTCCGATGGTGGCAGTCCTATTACTGGATACTATATTGAGCGCAAGGAAAGAAATAGCCTGCTTTGGGTGAAGGCTAATGATTCAGTTGTTCGCACAACGGAATATCCTTGTGCTGGTATCATTGAAGGTATGGAATACAATTTCAGAGTGTCTGCCATTAATCGTGCAGGACAGGGTAAGCCAAGCAAGAAGACTGATTTCGTCACAGCAAGAACACCAGTGGGTAAGTTGATGCAAAAGTTCAGTCTGTATCTGTGTGTGTATTGCATATTAAATTATTTTTAATGTATATTCTTGTACTTTGCAACAGATGCACCAGGTAAACCAGAGGTACTCGATGTGACCAAGAATGCAGTTACTTTGGTCTGGGCCAGACCGAAGAATGATGGCGGAAGCAAGATCATTGGATACTATGTTGAAGCCTTGAAGCTTCCTGAAGACAAGTGGTTCCGCTGCAACACAAGCAGTCAGAATGTACCCCGGGAAGAGTACACTGTATCTGGTTTAGATGAGGGTGCCCAGTACCAGTTCAGGGTTATTGCAAAAACAGCTGTTAACCTTAGCAGGCCGTCTGAAGTCACAGACCCCATTCTAGTATCTGCTGAGAATGGTAGGTGCTTTGATGATCTGTTTGCATAACCACTTGAGTAATTTCATGAGTAAATGAATGTACATTATTCCCATTATAGTCACTGCACACTTTACATGAACTGTTTTGATGTTAACAGTGCCTCCTAGAATAGAGCTGGTAATACAGATGAAGAAGATGCAGCCAAAGAAAGCAGGTTCAGACGTTGTCCTTGAGGCTGAAGTATTTGGCAAACCGATGCCCAAGGTCACATGGCAGAAAGATGGAAAGGTTTTGACGGCTGATAAAGACAGAACGTTTGCACAGAAGAGACACTTATTCTCGCTGAGTCTCAGTGCAGTTACAAAAGATCACACAGGACTGTACACTATTCTTGCTGAGAATGCAAGTGGCTCTAAGAGTGAAGATATAAAACTGACAGTTTTGGGTGAGTATCTTTGAATAGTCTTATTCATTGTCATCTCACACTATGCATGTATGTTGTGTGTGCTGCCACTTTTAATGTATATATATACATATTTTTTCTTCTGCAGACATACCAGGTCCACCTGCTTCTATCAAATTAGAAGAAGTGCTTTCTGATCGTGTGAAGTTGAGCTGGACGCCTCCACTAGCAGATGGTGGTTCCCCAATTACAAACTACATTGTGGATAAGCGTGAAACAAGCAGGCCAAACTGGGCTCAGGTTTCTGCTAAAATCAGTAAGGATGTAACCGAATGCTCTGTGGAGAAGCTGATCACAGGTCATGAGTACCAGTTCCGTGTTCGTGCTGAAAATCGATTTGGAGCTGGTGATGCTATCCTGTCAGATCCAGTTGTCGCAAGGGATCCTTTCAGTAAGATGTCCATCTTACTTTTGAGAATAATTATTAATTAATTAAATTTAAAAAAATACACATTTCATTTACTGTGTTGTGCTTGTCGTTTATAGCTGTTCCTGGAGCATGTGATCCACCAATAATTACAAACGTTACAAAAGAGAAAATGACTGTGAGCTGGAAGGAACCTAAGGAAGATGGCGGCTCCCCCATTCTTGGATACATGCCTGAGAAGCGTGAGATCAAGGAAATTAACTGGACCAAGCTCAGTAGGAAACCCTTGCTGGAAAGAACACTTGAAGTTGGAGGACTCTCTGAGGGGGCTCAGTATGAATTCAGAGTTATTGCAGTAAACAAAGCTGGCCCCGGCAAACCCAGTGACCCATCAAATGCTGCTGCTGCACTTGATCCTATTTGTAAGCCCACTCACAGAGTTATATACACATCTAATGTCTAAAAATGTATATACAGTATTTGTCTGATATCAACTTATGTCATCTGCAGATCCTCCTGGGCCACCGGTCTCCCCCAAGGTCACCGACACAAGCAACAGCACCATTAGTGTGTCTTGGACTAAACCTGCAAATGATGGAGGAAGTGATATTTTGGGGTACCTTGTTGAATGCAAGAGAACAAATGCAACAGACTGGATCCGATGCAATGTTCCAAAGAACCTACAGGACACACATTATGTTGTCACTGGCCTTTTGGAAAAATCAGAGTACCAACTTCGTATCAGTGCTGTGAACAAAGTTGGCTTTAGTCAGCCATGTGAAGTCCCAGACAAACATGTGGCAAAGGACGTCTTTGGTATGAATTTAGAGCTTATTTATATACATGATCACGTATGTCATGGAGTAATTGTTTTGGAGATTCATGCTTAACTTCCATTGAAATCTAAATTTTTAATTTCAGCTGCGCCTGAGGCTGAACTCGACGCAGAGTTGAAGGATTTACTGGTTCTACAGGCTGGCGCTCGAATGAAACTTCACGCCAAAATTAAAGGTCGACCTGTTCCAAAAGTCACCTGGGCCAAGATGAACACCAACATCAAAAACAGACAAGGAATCATCATCAAAGTCACAGACACTGACACGACGGTCGTTGTGGACAAAGTGAATCGTTATGATGCAGGAAAATACGTTCTGAACCTTGACAGTGTCAGCGGCATGAAGATGTACACAATTACTGTTAAAGTTATAGGTAAGTTCTCATGTGATCATGGATATCTTTAAAATACTTGAAGAAAAATGAAAAATATTTATTTACTGCTTTATTCATCATAATGCAGATACCCCTGGCCCACCACTAAACCTAATGGTCAAAGAGGCATCGAAGGACAGTGCATCCATCTTTTGGGATGAACCACTAATTGATGGTGGAAGTGAGATTACAGGTTATGTGGTTGAAAAACGTGATGCAGAGAGAAAAGCATGGTCCAATGTTTCATCCAGCTGTGACAAAACATCTTTCAGGGTTGACGGCCTGGAAGCTGGTAGATCCTACTTTTTTAGAGTCATGGCTCAGAATAAGTATGGCACCGGTGAACCTGGTGAAACAGCAGATTCTGTCAGAGCCTCTGGTGAGTAGCTAACAGGTAGAAGATTTTGTTATAAAATACACTGTAGTTATTGTGTTCCAATATAAGGTTGTCTACAATAACACTGATTAAATATTTTTCAGAACAACCAGGGCCAGTTCTGGATTTTAAGCCATTGCTAGTAACCAGGGATTCATGCACTCTTTCTTGGAAAAAACCTATGAGTGATGGTGGAAGTCGAATCATTGCATATGTGCTCGAGGTTCTTAATGGTGAGGACAAGTGGAAGGAGCTTCTGAGATCTAAGAACATGCAATATAGTGCCAAAGATCTTGTAGCAGGAAGGGAATACAAATACAGAGTATTGGCAACAAATGATGCAGGCGATGGTCCAGTGAAGGAACTCTCCATTGTAGCAAAGGATGTTATTGGTGAGATTTAATTTTCTCTCTAAATTATTTGATTTATATTTCATGTTTACTTTTCAACCTCAATATTGTTCATTTGTTTTATTATTTATTTATTTGTGTATTTAATTTTTGGTGGGTTTTTTTGTTTGTTTCTGCCATGCAGTTTATCCCAGCTGTGATTTACGGGATTTGCCAAACTTAAACTACATTGCAAAAGAAGGAAGCAATGTCCGCCTCAAGATTCCCATCATTGGTAAACCTGCTCCAACGGTCTCATGGAAGAAGGGCGAGGATGAAAATCTGACAGACACAGGAAGGGTTTGTGTGGAATCTACTGCTGTAAATACAACTCTTTTGATTCGGGACTGCCAAAGGAGTGATGCCTCAAAATACACCATCACCCTTCGCAATAGCGCTGGGTCGAAGGAATCTTCTATCTTTGTCAGAGTTGTTGGAAAACCAGGAATGTGCACTGGACCCATTAAGTTTAAGGAAGTTACAGCTGATGGAGCCACCTTGAAATGGGGTGTTCCAAAAGACGATGGAGGATCAGAAATTACAAACTATATTCTGGAGAAGCGGGATTCCATTACCAATATGTGGGTTACTGTTTCCTCAACTGTGGAGACAAACACTCATAGAGTGGCTGGTCTTCATGAAGGAACAGAATATATTTTCAGAATTTCTGCAGAGAACAAATATGGAGTTGGTGAGGGTCTCAAATCTGAACCTGTGGTTGCTAAGCATCCGTTCAGTAAGTACAATTTATATTCTTTCACAAATCTCACACAGTGGCAATGTGTATTCTGAACGTACCTTTTATGCTGTATTTTTACATTAGATGTGCCAGATTCACCAGCTGCACCACAAATCATGAGCATGTGTCATGATTCAGCCACCTTGGCCTGGTCAGATCCAAGGAAGACTGGAGGTTCACCAATTACAGGTAAAAGAATATCTAACTGCCATCTATACTGTAACATAAAACATACTGGAACACTTGCTAACAAGTATGAATTTTTTTGCTTTCAGGTTATCATGTTGAATTCAAGGAAAGAAACAGCATGTTGTGGAAGAGAGCCAACCCAGCACCATTAAAAATGAAAGATTTCAAAGTAAAAGGTTTAACTGAAGGTTTAGAGTATGAGTTCAGAGTGATGGCAATAAATCTAGCTGGCGTTGGTAAGCCAAGTCCTCCAACTGAGCCAATGGTAGCCTTGGATGCTATTGGTGAGTACATGTTTGTAAGTGTAGTATCTACACCACTTTAATTATATCTATGATATCTGTAATTTCCTAAACCATTCATGGTGTTTTTAGATGCTCCTGGTAAACCTGATGTGATCAGCATCACCAGAAGCACTGTAACCCTTCAGTGGACTGAACCCCAGTATGATGGTGGACACAGGCTTACAGGCTACATTGTTGAGAGACGGGACCTTCCTGCCAAGGTCTGGGTGAAAGCAAACCCTGTAAATGTTGTAGAGTGTGCATATACGGTGACTGACATGCAGGAAGGTTGCAAGTTTGAATTCAGAATCAGAGCCAAGAACGCAGCTGGAGCAATAAGTCCACCATCCGAACAAACCGACACTCTTGTATGCGCGGATGAATATGGTAATGCACATCATTTTTTAATTTCTTTTGCTTGAGACAGATTTAGCTTTATTTTATCTGGGCAAGTGCTTACAGTGTGTTTTCTTTAACCCACAGCGGCACCAACCATTATCATCGATCCAACTGTAAAAGAAGGGCTTACGGTTAGAGCTGGAGAAACAATCGTCATTACCGCAACAAGTATTCTAGGCAAGCCTACACCAAATTCAGCCTGGTCAAAGGGAGGAAAGTACTTCAAGCCGTCAGATATATGCCAGATTGAGACCAGTCCAACCTCCTCTACTCTTTTTATCAAATATGCTAGCAGAAAGGATTCAGGGGAGTACACTATTACAGCAAGCAATCCATTTGGTGTCAAGGAAGAGAATGTAAAAGTAAAGATTTTGGATGTTCCTGGGGCCCCAGGACCAATTGAAGCAAGTGGAATCTCATCTGAAAAAGTCACTTTGACCTGGACACCACCTCATGAAGAAGGTGGCTCAGCAATTAAGCACTACATTCTGGAAAAGAGGGAAACAAGCCGTCTTCTTTGGACCATTCTTGCAGAAAATGTTATTGACTGCCATTATGTGGCAACAAAACTAATCCAAGGGAACGAATATATTTTCCGTGTCTCCGCTGTCAACCATACTGGAGCTGGTGAATTTTCACATTCAGAGCCAGTGAAGATGGTGGATAATTATGGTAAGTTGAATAATGAGCTACTGAATAATACAGTACCTCTTTGTATGTGCATTAGGAATTAAAATATTGTTCCTTACAGGTCCTCCAGGCCCTCCAGCAAGACCAGATGTGGAAAATATTGGAGGAAAAACCGCTACTATTACATGGAAGAGACCAGCTGATGATGGAGGCAGTGATATCACAGGTTACATGATTGAGAAGAAGGAAAAGAAAGGCATGAGATGGTCTAGAGCATCAAAGAAAACAATACTGGATCTACATTTTGAAGTACAAGGACTCATCGAAGGGGTTGAATACCAATTCAGAGTAACAGCTGAAAACAAGGCTGGCTTTGGGGAACCCAGTGAGCCATCTCAACCTATTACAACAAAGGTCATGGCAGGTAAGCAAAGCTGAAGGCCAGATGTGAGAAGGCACTGGGCAAAATGTGCATGTTTATGCAGCCTCAATGTGTATGAAATTAGCATCCACTTTAGTGAGGTTATTGTTTATTAGACAAACTGTACATACAGATTGCCTCAGCTGTGACAGTATTTTTCTACACTTATGAGAAGTTTAAAACTGCTTTGGCTTAAAGAGTAGAATTTGGGAAAATTTATATGTTATAAGAGTCGCTGGAATCCAAGTAGGTTTGGAATGTTTTTGAGGTCTATTTGTCTGTTTACCCGCTGTGACTGATCTAAAAATACCAAAAAATGTAAAAAAAAAAAAAAAAAAAAAAAGAAACAATATGCATGAAAAGAAATATGCATGAAAGAAAAATAATGTGTCTTTTCCCACATACAGGGCATATTCAGGCGAGGCTCTTAATCCCATTTTTTAATCCTCTGGGTTTATACGTAAAAACAGTCTCTAGTCATATGCCAGCAATTCATATGTTCTAAGATAATATAACATTTTTATGTCTTTTCCTATTTCCTAATATGTCTTTTGCTTCTCATAGCTGTTCCTGGACCCCCAGTCAATCCAAGAGTCACTGATACAACAAAAACTACAGCTGAACTCCACTGGGGCAAACCTCTTGATGATGGTGGCATGAATGTTACTGGATACATTGTTGAGCACAAAAAGGATGGAGAAGAGGCATGGGTGAAGGACACAACTACTCTTTTAACAATTACTGAATTTGTTGTCCCAGAATTACAGGCTGGAGCCAAGTACCATTTCAGAATTACTGCAGTGAATGCAATGGGAGTTGGGGAACCAGCGCAAACAGCAGAGCTTGTTGAAATTATTGAACGACAAGAAATTCCTGACCTGGAACTTGATGCTGAATTGAGAAGAACACTAGTTGTCAAGGCCGGAGGTTCTATTCGCATATTTGTTCCAATTAAAGGGCGTCCAGCTCCTACAGTGACTTGGACAAAGGAAGAAACCCCACTGAGAACTCGCGCACATATTGACACTACAGAGTCATACACCCTTTTAGTCATTCCTGACTGCAACAGACGTGATGCTGGAAAATATGACTTGACGTTAGAGAATGCTGCTGGAAAGAAGACAGCCTATGTAAATGTTAAAGTTTTGGACTCCCCAGGGCCCCCTATCAATCTTAAACCAAAAGCCATTGACAAAGAAAGCATCACACTGCAATGGGAAATGCCTCTTATCGATGGTGGTGCAAAGATTACTAATTATGTAATTGAAAAAAGAGAAGCTACTCGTAAGGCATACGCTACAGTTGTGACAAAATGCGATACATGTTCTATTAGGATTCCAAATTTATCAGAGGGCTCAGAGTATTACTTCAGAGTGTTTGCTGAAAATGAATTTGGAATCGGAGAACCGGTTGAAACCTCAGATCCTATAAGAGCATCTCAAGCACCAACTCCTCCTGAAATGGTTACAGTTACAGATATTACCAAGAACTCTGTTAGTCTTGCATGGACCAAACCTAAACATGATGGAGGAAGTAGAATTACTGGATACGTTGTTGAAGCTCAGAAGAAAGGAACAGACCAGTGGGCTCATGTGACCACTGTGAAGTCTTTAGATTTTACTGTAAAGAATTTAAATGAGAATGAGGAGTATGTGTTCCGAGTAATGGCTGTAAACCTATCAGGAAGAAGCAATCCTCGGGCAAGCAAGCATATTGTTGTAAGAGAACAGAGCACCTTACCTGAATTTGACCTTCGTGGTGTCTGCCAGAAGACAGTCATAGCAAAGGCTGGAGATAACATAAAGGTTGAGGTGCCTGTGACTGGGCGTCCTAAGCCAACAATTTCCTGGCAGAAGGATAATCAAGCCCTCAAATTAACACAACGGACAATGGTTGAAAATACCTCTACATCAACTATCTTGACTATAAACGAATGCTTGAGAAGTGACAGTGGGGTATACACAATGACAGGGAAGAACATAGTTGGCTCAGTTACTGATAGTATCGTAGTAAAAGTGCATGACATCCCAGGACCACCAAAGGGACCCATTAAATTGGACAAAATATCCCGTACGTCCATTGACTTCTCATGGGAATCACCTGAAAATGATGGAGGAGTACCAATTAATAATTATGTGGTTGAAATTAGGGAAACCACCAGCCAGTCATGGGTAGAGCTGTCTTCACTGATCATCCGGACAACATTTAAAGCAACTCGTCTAACCACAGGAGTGGAGTATCAGTTCCGTGTAAAGGCCAAAAACAGATATGGTGTAGGACCCCCCATTACCTCCGAAGCTGTAGTTGCTGCATATCCTTTTAAGGCACCCGGGCCACCAGGTACCCCCAAAGTTGTTGCTTTCACTAAGGACACAATGACGGTTGGGTGGAATGAGCCGGTTAATGATGGAGGAAGTGAAGTTATTGGATACCACATTGAAAGGAAAGAGAGGAACAGTATTATCTGGCACAGGATTAGCAAGGCACTTGTGGTGGGAAACCTGTTCAAAACAACTGGACTGGAGTCTGGGTCTGCATATGAGTTCCGAGTGATGGCTGAAAATATAGCTGGAATAGGGAAACCAAGCAAGGCCTCTGAACCAATGTTTGCTCTTGATCCAGTAGATCCACCTGGTCAACCTGTTCCAATCCTAGTGTCTAAAAATGCAATCACAATTCAATGGACGAAGCCTGAATATGATGGCGGGTTCAAGATTACTGGCTACATTGTGGAAAAAAGAGATCTACCGGCCGGACGCTGGATAAGAGCTAACTTCACAAACATCATTGAAACCACTTTTACTATTAGTGGTTTAACAAAAGATGCATCTTATGAATTCCGGATACTTGCAAGAAATTCGGCTGGTGCTGTTAGCAACCCCTCAGATCCATCAGATCCAGTCATTTGTAAAGATGATATTGAAGAACCAAGAATTATGGTAGATGCCAAATTCAAGGATGTTTTGCTTGTTAGAGCAGGGGACGTCTTCAAGCTTGAGGCTGATGTTGCAGGACAACCACTCCCATCCATGGTTTGGACCAAAGATGGAAAAGATGTTGAAAACACATATAAACTACAGATAAAAATGGCAGACGTCAATACTTCTTTGGTTAACAAAGACTCTATCAGAAAAGACGGAGGTCAATTTGTTCTGACAGCCACAAATGTGGGTGGATTTGCCAAACATGTCTTCAATGTTAAGGTCCTTGACAGACCAGGACCACCTGGAGGACCTCTTAACGTATCCGATATTACAGCAGAAAAATGTGTGCTCACATGGGCTCCATGTGCAGACGATGGAGGTGCAAACATTGAATATTATGTAGTTGAAAAACGTGAATCCAGCAGGCTTGCTTGGACAAATGTGGCAACAGAGTTGCAAGCGACCCAGTATCAGGTGACAAAACTGCTTAAAGGAAATGAATACATTTTTAGGGTCATGGCTGTTAATAAGTATGGAGTTGGAGAACCCCTGGAGTCTGAACCAGTGATTGCAGACAATCCTTATGTTCCACCTGATCCCCCACAAACTCCTGAGATTACAGCTGTGACCAAGGATTCGATGGTGGTTTGCTGGGGAGCTCCTGTCAATAATGGTGGAAGTGAAATCACCAACTACGGGATTGAGAGAAGAGACAGGATTAGTTTGCGCTGGGTAAAATGCAACAAAAAGAAGGTTACTGACTTGCATTTTAGGGTAACTGGGCTTGTTCCTGGTCATGAATATGAATTTAGAATTGTTGCAGAGAATGCAGCTGGACTCAGTGCACCAAGTCCCTCAAGTCCATTCATGAAAGCCTCAGACACTATCTTGAAACCTGGCCCACCTGGTAATCCAAGGATCTTGGACACAACAAGTACCTCCATAACACTTGCATGGAACAAACCAGTATATGACGGTGGCTCTGAAATCACTGGGTACATTGTTGAGACGTGTCTGCCTGGAACAGAAGAGGAGGAATGGACAATTGTTTCTCCTAAAGAGGGACTTAAAGGAACATCCTTTACAATAACAAATCTTAAGGAGAATCAGGAATATAAAATCAATGTCTCAGCTGTAAACAGTGAGGGTGTTGGGGAGGCAGCATCTGTTCCCGGTTCACCTAAAGCTGAAGAAAGACTTCTCCCGCCAGAAATTGACCTTGATGCTGATCTTCGTAAAATTGTGAATATCAGAGCCTGCAACACACTAAGACTGTTTGTACCAATCAGAGGAAGGCCATCTCCAGATTCCAAATGGTCAAGAGAGAATGATGAACCTTTAGACAGAGCTACCATTGAAAGCACGTCATCTTTTACATCATTAGTGATTGGAAATGTAAACAGGTTTGACAGTGGTAAATATAACTTGACTGTGGAGAACAGCTCTGGTACCAAGACAGTTTCTGTAACAGTTAGGGTTCTAGATACACCTGGGGCACCACAAAACCTCAAAATCAGCAAAGTTACTAAAGAGTCTGTCTCACTTGAATGGGATCCTCCCTTAAACGATGGTGGCACAAAGGTTAAGAACTACGTAGTCGAAAAGCGTGAGGCAACAAGGAAGGCCTATGCTACTGTTAATGCCCTCTGCCACAAAACAACGTGGACCATTGATCAACTACAAGAAGGCTGCAACTACTACTTCAGAGTTCTGGCTGAAAACGAGTATGGCATTGGTCTTCCAATGGAAACTACTGAGTCGGTCAAAGTGTCAGAGAAACCTCAGCCCCCAGGCAAGGTTACACTTCAAGACGTTACAAAGACCAGTGTTACACTGTCTTGGGAGAAGCCTGAACATGATGGAGGAAGTAGAGTAGTTGCCTATGTTGTAGAGATGCAGAGCAAAGGCAGTGAGAAATGGACACAAGCTGTGATTGTCAAAGTTACAGAGGCAGTTATTTCTGGGCTTACTCCTGGCGAGGAGTATATGTTCCGTGTTTCAGCAAGGAATGAAAAAGGCACTAGTGACCCTCGGCAAATTGGTGTGCCAGTAATTGCTAAAGACCTTGTAATCATTCCATCTGCCAAGCTGTTATTTTCAACATTCAGTGTTCTTGCTGGAGAGGACTTGACAATAGATATTCCATACATTGCTCGCCCCAAAGCTGCGATATCTTGGATAAAGGATGCTGCACCTCTTAAACGAACCTCTAGGATCAATTTCTCTTCCACAGACACCCTCCTCAGTCTTGTGATCAAGGAGGCAACTAGAGATGATGTTGGCCAGTACAGTATCAAACTGTCGAACACAGCTGGTGAGGCATTAGTGGATATTCGAGTTGTTGTCCTTGACAAACCTGGCCCACCTACTGGCCCAGTGAAAGTTGAAGAAGTAACAGCTGACAGTGTTACTATTTCATGGAAGCCACCGGAGTATGATGGAGGCTGCACCATTAACAGCTATTTGGTGGAAAAGAGAGACACGTCTACAACTAATTGGGTAGTTGCAGCAGCAAATGTAGCCAGAACAAAGATTAAAGCTGGAAGACTGAAAACAGGTTCTGAGTATCAGTTTAGAATCACAGCTGCAAACAGGTATGGGAAGAGTCCTCTGCTTGTCTCGGAGTCTGTCGTAGCACAATACCCATACAAGCTTCCAGGCCCACCTGGAACACCGTTTGTCCACGCTTCTACTAAAGATAGCATGATCGTGGTGTGGAATGAGCCAGTTATTGATGGAGGAAGCAATATTCTGGGATATCATCTTGAACGTAAAGACAGAAATAGTATCCTCTGGGTTAAACTCAACAAAACTATAATCCAGGACACCACTTACAAGACCATAGGACTTGAGGCAGGACTTGAATATGAATTCAGAGTATATGCTGAGAACATTGTCGGTATTGGAAAGGCAAGCAAAATTTCAGAGGGCTATATTGCCAGAGATCCTTGTGATCCTCCTGGTACGCCTGAAGCAGTTAGAATTACGAAGAATTTCATCACAATCACATGGACTAAGCCTGAGTATGATGGTGGAAGCAAAGTCACTGGCTATATCGTTGAAAAGAAAGAACTGCCTGAAGGACGCTGGCTGAAGGCAAACTTCACGAATGTCATTGAGACAGAGTATACTGCCACAGGACTTGCAGAAGACCAGAAATATGAGTTCCGGGTCATTGCAAGAAATGCAGCAGGTGTTTTTAGCATTCCTTCTTACAGTACCGGACCTATTACTGCAAAAGATGAGATTGAGTCACCCCGTATCAGCATAGATCCACAGTACACACAAACAATTGTTATAAGTGCAGGAGAGACCTTCAAGATTGATGCAGATGTCCACGGTAAACCAGTCCCCACAATTCACTGGATGAAGGGAGATCAAGAACTTGGAAACACTATTCATCGCGAAATTAAAAACACAGATACTTACGCATATTTGTCTGTAAAAGAGGCCAAACTTGCTGATGGTGGCCAGTATACTCTGCTGCTAAGAAATCCAGGAGGTGAGAAAGCTGTTCAAGTCAATGTCAGTGTCCTAGATAAACCTGGAGCACCTGAGGGACCCATTATCATCACAGGGGTTACCTGTGAACAATGCTGTCTTTCTTGGAAAGCTCCTAAACAGGATGGTGGAAGCAAGATCACTCACTACATTGTTGAAAGAAGGGAGACGAGCAGATTGATTTGGACTCTGGTTGAAGGTAAAGTTCAAAGGGAGTATTTGAAAGTTACAAAACTCCTCGAGGGCAATGAATATATTTTCAGAGTTTTGCCAGTCAACAAATTTGGAGTTGGTGAACCACTACAGTCTGGCCCAGTTGTCATTAAGGATCCGTTCGTACTTCCTGATGCTCCAAAGGGAATTGAGGTCTCAGATGTCAAGAAAGACTCAATGGTCTTAAGTTGGGAGGCACCTACAAGTGATGGTGGCTCTCCGATCACTGGGTACATCATTGAAAAACATGACAAGGAAGGTGTTAGATGGACCAGATGCAACAGACAAACAGTTACTGATCTAACCTTCAAAGTTACCGGTCTCCTTGAAGGACACCTGTATGAATTCAGAATTGCAGCTGAGAACTCTGTTGGGGTTGGTAAGCCAAGCTCAGCAACAGTATTCTATAAAGCTCTGGATCCTGTGTTCAAGCCGGGTCCACCAAATAATCCTAAAGTGACAGACACAACCAAATCCTCTGTGTCACTTTCTTGGGGGAAGCCTGTTTATGATGGTGGATGTGAAATCCAAGGATACATCGTTGAGTCATGTGAGGTAAAATCACCAGTGGAAGAGGCAAAGGAAGGCGAGGATAGCGCAGTTGCTGAAGAATGGACAATGAGCACCCCACCAACAGGTGTTAAGTTAACACGCTTTACAGTGGAAAACCTGAAAGAAAAGCAGGAATACAAATTCAGGGTTTGTGCAGTTAACAAGGTTGGAGTTGGTGAGCATGCAGACATCCCTGGTTACGTTCTTCCAGAGGACAAGACAGAGGAACCAGATCTTGATATTGACCCTGAGTTCAGAAAGCTTGCCATTGTTAAAGCAGGAGCACCTCTCAGAATTTTCATTTCTATCAAAGGACGTCCTGTGCCTCAAATTAAATGGGAGAAAGATGAAGGTCCTCTTAAA
Organism: Brachyalestes nurse; assembly: GCA_037974405.1. NCBI lineage: Eukaryota > Metazoa > Chordata > Actinopteri > Characiformes > Alestidae > Brachyalestes > Brachyalestes nurse. The sequence goes on along the minus strand of JBBPCY010000002.1, from coordinate 620,985 downwards.
GAGACGGTTCAAGTTGAGAAGTCAAGTAGTCACACTTCTCTTGTGATTGATAAAGTCAATAGATCTGACAGTGGAAAGTACACTGTGTTTGCAGAAAACACTTGCGGTGTAAAGACTGCAACCATCAGTGTAAAAGTTCTTGACACACCTAGTGCTCCAGTTAACATTAAAGTGCAGGAAATTACAAAAGAGTCTGTCACTCTTTCATGGGAGCCTCCTGCCTTGGATGGTGGAGCTAAGATAAAAAATTATATCGTTGAGAAACGTGAAACTACAAGAAAAACCTTCTCTGCTGTTGTAACAAATTGCCATAAACTATCATGGAAAATTGAACCACTTCAAGAGGGCTGTAGTTACTACTTCCGTGTTCTCGCTGAAAATGAACATGGGGTTGGATTACCTGCAGAGATTACCGATCCATTAAAAGTATCAGAAGTACCCCAGTGCCCTGGCAAATTAAGCGTTGTAGATGTTACAAAAACCAGTGTCTCTCTCGCTTGGGAAAAACCAGTGCATGATGGTGGCAGCAGAATTATTCAGTACCTTGTTGAAGTGCAAGTCAAGGGCAATGACAAGTGGTCTGGTTGTGCTAACGTGAAAACGTTAGACGCTGTTATTAAAAATTTGAACCCTGGGGAAGAGTACACTTTCAGAGTAATTGCTATTAATGAAAAAGGAAAGAGTGACCCGAGAACCCTTGCAGTACCAGTGCAAGCAAAAGATCTCGTCATTGAACCAGATGTTAGACCTGCATTCAGCAACTACAGTGTTCTTGTTGGAAAGGATATTCAAGTTGAAATTCCAGTTTTTGGACGCCCTAAACCAAAGGTCACATGGATCAAGGATGGTGCAGCCCTCAAATTCACAACAAGAGTGAACATTTCTAATACACCACACAGCACAATTCTTAGCATCAAAGAAGCTGCAAGAGAAGACGGTGGCATGTATGGAATTAACGTTTCCAATACTGTTGGACAAAAGGATGCAACAATTGAAATCATCACCCTTGACAAACCTGGACCACCATCTGGGCCTGTGAGATTTGATGAGGTGACAGTATCAAGTGTTACACTCTCATGGGATCCACCAAAATTCACTGGTGGATGTTCAGTTTCAAACTACATTGTACAAAAGAGAGACACAACCACCACCACATGGGAGAATGTTTCTATCTCAGTGGCAAGAACAACAATCAAGGCGCTCAGACTGAAAACTGGGGCTGAGTATCAGTTCAGAATTATTGCTCAAAACAGATATGGCAAGAGTTTTGCTTTAGACTCAGCAGCTGTTGTAGCTCAGTATCCATACAGAGAACCGGGCCCACCTGGAACTCCATTTGTTTCATCACTGTCCAGAGATCATATGGTCGTCGAGTGGAATGAACCTGTTGTCGATGGAGGCAGTAATATTATTGGATACCATCTTGAAAGAAAAGAGAGAAACAGCATCCTCTGGACCAAGATAAACAAGACACTGATTCAAGAAACAAAGTTTAAAACCAGTCCATTAGAAGAAGGCATCGAATATGAATTTAGAGTCTATGCTGAAAACATTGTTGGTATTGGCAGATGCAGTAAGATCTCTGAGGGATATATCGCCCGTGATCCATGTGATCCACCTGGTATTCCAGAAGCTATCCACATCAGTAAGAATGCAATAACTATCCAGTGGACGAAGCCAGAATATGACGGAGGAAGTGTTATAACTGGTTATACTGTTGAGAAGCGTGATCTGCCTGAGGGGCGTTGGATGAAAGCCAGTTTTACAAATGTAATTGAAACCCAATTTACTATCACTGGACTCACAGAGGGTGAAAAATATGACTTCAGAGTAATTGCAAAGAATGCTGTTGGCACTATTAGTAAGCCATCCTACAACAGCGGACCTATTGTTGCATTGGATGAGGTGGAGCCTCCCAAGTTTTCAATTGATCCTGAATACACTCAGACTCTTATTGTGAATGCCGGGGATACTTTCAAAATGGATGCAGACGTCCATGGCAAGCCAATACCTACAATTCAGTGGTTCAAAGCTGACAAGCAAATTGAAAACACAATCCGATGTGAAATTAAGAATACTGACACTAGAGCAATGATTGTCATAAAAGATGCTGTCAGACAAGATGGTGGAGAATATATTCTTCAACTCACTAATCCCGGTGGCTCACAAACTGTTTCATTCCATATCAAGGTACTTGACAAACCCAGTTCACCAGAAGGACCTCTTCATGTCACAGGACTTTCGAGCGATAAATGTACACTATCATGGCGCGCCCCTCTACATGACGGCGGAAGCACAATTAGTCATTACGTTATTGAAAGACGTGAAACAAGTCGTCTGGCTTGGACTGTGGTCTCTAGTGATTGTAAAGCTACAGTTTACAAAGTCACCAACCTTCTTGAAGGCAACGAATATATTTTCCGTGTCATGGCTGTCAACAGTTATGGTGCTAGTGAGCCAATCAGCAGTTCAGCTGTAATAATGAAAAATCCATTTGTAGCCCCTGGATCACCACAGATTCTGGAGGTGACTAACATTGCACGTGACTCTATGACAGTGTGCTGGAGTGCCCCCGAGACGGATGGTGGAAGTGAAATTGTTGGATATATCGTTGAAAAGAAGGATCGGGCTGGGATCAAATGGACCAGATGCAACAGACAAAAAGTTACTGATGTATGTTTCCGAGTGCAAGGCCTGATAGAGGATCATGAATATGAGTTCAGAATATCCGCTGAAAACGCAGCTGGAATCAGTGAACCCAGTTTACCAACATCATACTATAAAGCCTCTGATCCCAAATATAAGCCTGGCCCACCCACACATGTACATGTAATTGACACAACAAAGAGTTCCATTTCAGTGGCATGGGGAAAGCCTCTTAATGATGGTGGAAGTGCGATACAAGGATATATTGTTGAGATATGCAAAGCTGAGGAGGAGGAATGGTCTATGTGCACTCCACCAACCGGCCTGCGCGTGAATAAATTTGAAATCACCAAATTAACAGAACAACAGGAATATAAGATTCAGGTCTGTGCCATAAATAAACTAGGAGTGGGTGAGCCTGCCCTCATTCCGGGGACTGCTAAACCAGAGGAGAAACTTGAAGCTCCAGAAATTCACCTTGATTCAGAACTGAGGAAAGGCATAGTTGTTCGTGCTGGAGGATCAGTTAGAATTAATATGCCTTTTAAGGGAAGACCAACACCTGAGATTAAATGGACTAAAGATGATGGAGAGTTGTCAGAGAGGGCAGTGGTTGAGAAGGGCCTAAACTTCACACAACTTTCTATGGATTCTTGTGACAGAAAGGATTCAGGAAAATACACCCTGACGCTGCAAAACAGCAGTGGTTCTGTGTCTGAATTTGTGGCAGTGAAAGTATTGGATACACCTGGAGCTCCTCAAAACCTAGCAGTTAAAGATATTAAGAAAGACTGTGTTACTCTTGTTTGGGACCCACCACTTATTGATGGAGGCGCAAAAATCAAGAATTACATTGTTGATAAGCGTGAATCCACAAGAAAGGCATATGCCAGTGTCACAACCAAGTGTAGCAAGACTACCTTCAAAGTGGAAAATCTTGCAGAGGGCGCCATGTACTACTTTAGAGTTATGGCTGAAAATGAATTTGGAATAGGATTACCAGTTGAAACAAAGACTGCTTCAAAGGCTTCTGAAGTACCACTGCCAGTTGGAAACATCTTGTTGACTGATGTGACAAAATCCAGTGCATCCCTGTCCTGGGAAAAACCAGAGCATGATGGTGGAAGCAGGATTGTAGGTTACTTGATTGAAATGCAACCCAAGGGAACAGATAAGTGGGGTGTAGCAACATCTGTCAAAACGTGTGAAGGCACTGTCACTGGACTAACAGCTGGCCACGAATACCTGTTGCGTGTTCTTGCATATAATGAAAAAGGAAAGAGTGAGCCTAAGCTTCTTGCAGCTCCTGTCATTGCCAATGACTTAGCAATCGAACCAAGCCTCAAAGTACAATTTAGTACATATAATGTAAAATCTGGAGATGACCTCCAATTGGAAATACCTGTCTTTGGACGTCCCAAGCCAAAAGTTACTTGGATGAAAGATGGACAAGGACTTAAAGTGACATCTAGAATAAGTACTCCAAGTACTCCAACCTCAGCAATTTTGAAGATTACTGAGGCCAATAAAGATGATCTGGGGAAGTACGCAATCACCGCAACAAACAGTGCTGGTGCTGTTACAGAAGAAATTGGAATAATTATACTTGATAAGCCTGGCCCACCAACAGGCCCAATTAAAGTAAATGAAGTGAGTAATAACTTTGTCACAATCTCATGGGAACCCCCATCCTACACTGGAGGCTGCCAAGTAAAGCATTACATCGTTGAAAAACGAGACACCACCACAACAACATGGGAAGTGGTATCTGGATCTGTAGCTAGAACCTCGCTCAAAATAACAAAACTGAAAACTGGTGCAGAGTTCCAATTTAGAGTCTGTGCTGAAAACAGGTATGGCAAAAGCACCTTTTTGGATTCAAAGGCAATTGTTGTTCAGTATCCTTATAAACCTCCAGGGCCACCTGGAACACCATATGTCAAGGCGGCCACTAAGGATCAAATGATAATTGAGTGGAATGAGCCTGTCAATGATGGTGGAAGCCCACCAATTGGCTACCACCTAGAAAGCAAGGAACGAACTAGTATCCTGTGGACAAAGCTGAACAAGACTCTCATTACTGATACTATGTTTAAGATATGCAATCTTGAAGAAGGCATTGGATATGAATTCAGGGTGTATGCTGAGAACATTGTTGGTATTGGCAGAGCAAGTAAGGTTTCAGAAAGCTTCGTTGCTCGTGATCCATGCGATCCACCTGGTACCCCAGAAGCCATTGCTATCTCAAAGAACCATGTGGTAATTCAGTGGACAAAGCCTCAGTATGATGGTGGCAGCAAAGTGACTGGCTATATTGTTGAAAAGAGAGACTTGCCTCAAGGTCACTGGATGAGGGTCAACTTCACCAATGTGATTGAGACCGAATTCGCAATTACAGGCTTAACAGCAGACCAACAGTATGAATTTAGAGTAACTGCAAGAAATGCTGCTGGTATTTTCAGTGAGCCGTCTGACAGCACTGGGCCAATTACTGCGACAGACGAAATTGAACCTCCAAGTGTTTCAATAGACCCTAAATACAAAGATCTCATTGTGGTTAATGCAGGAGAGAATTTAACTCTTGATGCAGACATTCATGGAAAACCAATTCCTGATGTCCAGTGGTTGAAAGAAGGAAAGGAAATGGATAAGACACTGCGCATTGAAGTAAAAACAACACAGAAATGTGCCTCAATTACAATCAAGGACTGTACACGGTTAGACAGTGGCCATTATGATCTCGTACTGAAAAACAGCGGTGGAACAAAATCAATTCCGATCACTGTAAGGGTTCTTGATAGACCGGGACCACCCACCGGGCCTCTACGTGTAATTAATGTAATGTCTGATAAATGTGACCTGTTTTGGACTGAGCCATCTCAGGATGGTGGTGCTAACATTTCTCACTACATTGTTGAGAAGAGAGAAACTAGCAGGTTATCATGGACTTTAGTTGATTCCACTGTTCCAGCGACCACTTACAAGGTGACAAAGCTCTTGACAGGCGATGAGTATATTTTCAGAGTTATGGCTGTCAATAAATATGGCATTAGTGACTCTCTGCAGTCAGAGGCAATTATTGCTCGCAACCCATATAAGCCTCCAAGTGCACCATCATCACCAGAAGCAAGAGAGATAACTAAAGATTCTATGGTTCTATCATGGAATGCCCCAGATAGCGACGGTGGAACAGAAATTACTGGTTACCATTTGGAGAAACGAGACAAAGATGGTGTAAGATGGACCAAATGTAACAGGCAAAAGCTGACTGACTTGCACTTCAAAGTGACCGGTCTTTCTGAGGGGCATTTCTATGAGTTCCGTGTGGCTGCTGCGAATGAAGCTGGCATGGGAGAACTAAGCGATTTATCTCTATTTTACCGAGCAATTAATGCCACAACTCCTCCTGGTCCACCCCATCATCCTAAAGTGACAGATCACACCAGTTCATCTGTGTCCCTGACTTGGGGTAAACCAGCCACTGACGGTGGTGCATACATTAAAGGTTACATCGTTGAGATGAAAGAAGTTTCTGCAGAAGAATGGACCATATGTACACCTCCAACTGGTTTACAAGCAACACGCTTAACAGTAGAAAATCTAAAAGAAAATTCAGAGTATAACTTCCGTGTTTGCGCCATCAATTCTGAGGGAGTTGGAGAACCAGCCGATGTTCATGGTTCTGTTATTGCCGCCGAAAGAGTTGAAGCACCTGAGATTGAACTTGATGCTGACCTTAGGAAAGTTGTCTCTGTCCGTGCAGGTGGATCACTTCGTCTGTTTATAACGATCAGAGGCAGACCTCAACCATCGGTCAAATGGGAGAAAGAAGAGAGTGCTTTAACTGAGCGTGCAGTAATTGAGTCTACTACTTCATACAGCATGCTTGTGATAGACAACGTCAATAGATTTGACAGTGGAAAATACATTCTGACTCTTGAAAATAAGAGTGGCACAAAATCAGGATTTGTGAATGTCAGGGTTCTTGACTCTCCAAGTGCACCCCAGAAATTTGAAGTCAAGGATGTTACAAAAGATTCAGTGACTCTTTATTGGGAACCTCCTCTGACTGATGGTGGAGCAAAAATAACCAACTACATTGTAGAAAAGCGAGAATCTACAAGAAAAGCATATGCAACTGTCACAAGTAACTGCACACAAAATTTCTTCAAGATAGAGGAATTACAGGAGGGTGGAATATTCTACTTCCGGGTATGTGCTGTTAATGAGTATGGCTTTGGTGTCATGGCGGAAACAAAGAATCCAGTCAAAATTGCCCAGGTACCTATGCCCCCAGGAAAGGTGTCTCTTGTGGATGTTACTAAGAACAGTGTAACTCTCACATGGGTGAAACCTGCACATGATGGTGGCAGTAAAGTAATTTGTTACAATGTAGAAATGCAACCAAAAGGCACTGACAAATGGGGTGTGTGCTGCACAGTGAAAGTTCCAGAGGCTACTGTTGCTAACCTTACCCCAAATGAAACATACTCTTTCAGGGTAATTGCACTGAATGAGAAAGGAAAGAGTGAACCCCAAGAACTCGGCGTGCCTGTCCGTGCTAAAGACATAGAGATAGAACCTTCAGTGAATCTGCTCTTTAATACTTTCAGTGTTAAGGCTGGAGGTGACCTTACTGTTGAAGTTCCTGTAAGAGGCAGGCCTAAGCCAGTTGTTTCATGGAAGAAAGATAGCCTCCCTGTCAAGCAAACAACTTCTCTCACAGTAGTTAATACCATGGTATCCAGCAAGATTATCATCAAGGAAGCTACTGTTGATCATGTTGGAAAATATGAAATCACTCTTGCCAATACAGCAGGCACCATTTCCACAGATGTCAATATTGTGGTTCTTGACAAACCAGGGCCACCAGCTACAGTAAAGGTTGATGCTGTAACTTCCGACAGCATTACTCTATCGTGGACTCCCCCTGAATATGATGGCGGGTGCGCCATAAATAACTACATTGTTGAGAAGAGAGATACCAACACAACAGTGTGGCAGATTGTGTCAACAAATGTTGCCAGAAACTCCATCAAGGTCTCTCGGCTGACTCATGGTTCTGAATATCAGTTCCGTATATATGCAGTGAATCGCTATGGTAAGAGCAAGGCTATTGACTCTCCTGGAATTACTGCAGAATATGCATTCAAACAGCCTGGGCCACCTTCTACTCCCCAGGTGGCACATGCCACAAAGGCCTTTATGCTTGTCACATGGAATGAACCAGTCAACGATGGTGGTAGCTCAGTTCTTGGATATCATTTGGAACGCAAGGAAAGGAGCAGTATTCTGTGGACAAAGATGAACAGAGTTCTTCTCAAAGATACAGAATTTAAAGTAACTGGTATCGAAGAGGGTATGTTCTATGAGTATCGTGTATATGCTGAAAACATTGCTGGTATTGGAAAGGTTAGCAAAGTCAGTGAGGCTGTAGCTGCAAGAGATCCTTGTGATCCTCCTGGTCAGCCGCTGGTTACAAGCATTACTAGAACCTCTGTGTCTCTCTCTTGGACAAAGCCTGAGTATGATGGAGGAGCCAACGTTACAGGTTACACCATTGAACGCAGAGACCTTCCTGAGGGTCGCTGGATGAGATGCAATTTCACAAATGTTGTTGAAACATACTTTGATGTTACTGGTCTTACTCAAGATCAGCAATATGACTTCCGTGTCATTGCAAAGAATGCTGCTGGACTGTTTAGTGAGCCATCTGATAATACAGGCCCTATCACAGTGAAAGATGATGTCGATCCACCACGGATTATGATGGATGTGAAGTTCAGAGACACCGTATTTGTAAAAGCAGGAGAGACGCTGAAGATTAACGCTGACATTGCTGGACGTCCATTACCAGTAGCATCATGGTCAAAGGATGGAAAAGAGATTGAACTCAAAGCAAGAATTCAGATATCTGCAACAGACAATAGTACAATGATAACAATCAAAGACTGCATAAGGACTGATTCTGGACAGTACGCCCTAACATTACAGAATGCCGGTGGAACAGTAACAACACCAGTGAAATGTGTAATCCTTGATAAACCAGGACCCTCAGCAGGACCACTGTCAGTCACTGACCGTACAGCAGAAGACTGCACGTTGTCATGGGGAGCACCACAAGAAATAGGTGGTGCAGACATCACTCATTATGTTGTTCAGAAAAGAGAGACCAGCAGTTTGGCATGGACAGTTGTACATGGAGAGGTAAAAACAAGAACGTGCAAAGTCACAAAACTCCTCAAGGGAAATGAATACATCTTCAGAGTTTTAGCTGTAAACAAGTTTGGACTTGGTGAAGCCCTTGATAGTGAAATTGTCAAAGTCACCGATCCATTCACTTTTGCTGCAGCACCAACAAATGTTGAAATAACAAATGTGAGCAGTGAGGAGATGACTCTCACTTGGGCTAAGCCTATTTGTGATGGAGGCAGTGAGATCTGTGGGTACGTCATTGAACGGCGTGAGAGATCAGGTCTTCGATGGGTCAGAGTTAACAGGGAGCTTGTAAAAGACCTAACATTTGTAGTGACTAAACTAAGACGAGGCTGTGAATATGAATACAGAGTATTTGCAGAAAATGCTGCAGGTTTAAGTCCCCCAAGTGATCTTTCTGCTCCAGCAAGAGCAGAGGATGCATTACTTCTGCCAAGCCCGCCAACAAAACCAAAGGTCCTGGACCACACAAAGAACTCCATAACTATTGCCTGGAACAAGCCTTTGTCAGATGGTGGCACTCCAATAATTGGATACAGTGTGGAATACAAGAAAACAGAAGATGAGGAATGGATTGTCGCCATTCCTGTGACAAAGAGCATGGAGTGCACTGTCTCTGGTCTCACTGCGGATGCTGAGTATGTATTTGCGGTTAAATCAATTAATAAAATTGGTTCGAGCGAACACTCTCCAGTTTCTGAGCCACAGGCAGCAACAGACAGAAAGGAGGAACCTGTATTTGATGTTGACATCGAGATGAGAAAAACTCTGATTATTAAGCATGGCCATTCCTTCACTCTGACTGCACCATTTAAAGGAATACCTGTGCCTTCAGTCACATGGAATAAAGAGGAAACTGATCTCAAGTCTAGAGCTACAATTGAAACAACTGGAACATATACATCACTGACCATTGAAAAGGCTACAAGAAATGACTCAGGACAGTATACTGTTACATTGGATAACGGTGTTGGAACTGCATCATTGCCAATGGTGGTCAAAGTCCTTGATTCCCCTGGTCCACCAATTAATGTGAAGATTAAGGATGTCACAAAAGACTCAGCCACAGTAACCTGGGAAGCTCCAGAGAATGATGGAGGAGATGCTGTGAAGGCTTACCATGTTGAGAAACGTGAAGCTAGTAAAAAGGCCTGGGTATGTGTAACAAATAACTGCCGCAATCTTGCATACAAGGTAGAGGACTTGCAAGAGGGCGCAACCTACTACTTCAGAGTCCTCGGAGAGAATGAGTTCGGTATGGGTGTGCCTGCCGAGACGAAAGATGGAACAAAAATAACAGGTGATTATCAATTTGATTTGCACCATAATATGCAATGTTATATTAGGCTTCTTTTTATGCTTATATTTTATATTCAATTCAATTTGTATAAAAATTATTCGTTTTAAAATGTGTTTTCTCTCCATTCTTTCCACAGAAATACCAAGTCCTCCTGCCAGGCTTGGAGTGGCTGAAGTCACAAAGGACAGTATAACAATCGTATGGTCAAAACCAGAATATGATGGTGGAAGCAGAATCAAGAGCTACCTCATTGATGCTCTGGAGAAAGGCCAGCAGAAGTGGGTGAAGTGTGCCACTGTAAAAGCCAACACCCATACAATCAAAGGGCTGAGGGAAAATGCAGAGTACTTCTTCAGAGTTCGTGCTGAAAATCATGCAGGACTCAGTGATCCAAAGGAAATGATTATTCCTGTCATTGTAAAGGATCAACTTGGTGAGTGTCATTTTATTTCTTGCCCAAAATATTACTCCCAAATATACAAACATTCCACTAAAATGTGTGATTTTCTATCTGCAGATGCCCCTGAATTTGATATGAAGAACTTCCCACACAACACAGTTTATGTGAGAGCAGGGTCAAATTTGAAATTTGAGCTTCCTCTCACTGGCAAACCAATGCCAAAGGTGGCAATGACAAGAAACAATGTTCCAGTCAGGTGTGGAAAGAGATTCAGTTTTGAAGTAACCCCAGGAAGTCTTAATATTGATCTGAAAGAAAGCATTGCCGGTGATGCGGGAAGATATGACATTGTAGCCTCCAACACAAGTGGAACAACCAAAATGTTTGTAAATATACTGGTATTGGACAGACCTGGTCCTCCAGTTGGTCCGGCTGAAATAAGTGATGTTGGAGAAACAAGCCTGTGTCTCAAATGGCTCCCACCAATATATGATGGTGGTAGCCCAGTGACCAACTATGTTGTACTGAGACGTGAAACAAGCACACCAGCTTGGGTAGAAGTGTCATCCACAGTTGCCAGGAATACAATTAAAGTTACTAAACTAACGAAGGGTGAAGAATACCAATTCAGAATTAAAGCAGAGAATCGCTTTGGCATCAGTGACCACATCGACTCTCAGACTGTCACTGTGAAACTTCCGTATAGTGAGTACATATTTACTGTATTCTGTTTCTCTTCAAACAATAACAAACATTCAAATGTAAATCTCACTCTTTAACTGTTTATTCTAGCAATCCCTGGGCCACCATCAACGCCATGGGTGAGCTTTGTATCAAGAGAAAGCATTACTGTCTGCTGGCACGAACCAGTAGTAGATGGAGGAAACCCAGTGTTTGGGTACCATGTTCAGATGAAAGAAAGGAGTAGTGTTCTGTGGCAGCTCATAAACAAGACAGCGCTCCCTGCTAACCAGATCAGAGTGACAAACATATGCCCTGGCATGATCTACGAATTCAAAGTTGCTGCGGAAAATGCTGCTGGTGTTGGAAAATTAAGCAAAACATCAGAGGAAGTACTCGCCATTGATGCTTGTGGTACGTTACTGAATGCATGAAATTGCTGTATGTGTAGGACGTTTTGTATGTAAAATCCACTGTTAGAGCTGTTGCTAAATGTTAAATTCTTGTCTTGTTTTAGATCCTCCAGCAAATGTGAGAATCTCTGAAATAACAAAGAGCTCAGTTAGCCTTGTCTGGCAGAAGCCTCCATTTGATGGTGGAAGCAAGATCACTGGCTACATGGTTGAGAGAAGAGAAGCTCCAAATGGCAGGTGGACGAAGGCCAACTTTACCAATGTCATCGAGACAAATTTCATTGTCTCAGGTTTAACACAGAATCAGTCATATGAATTCAGAGTCTTTGCAAAGAATGCAGTTGGCTCTGTAAGCAACCCATCTCTTATTGCTGGACCAGTAACTTGTGTTGATGTTTCTGGTGAGTATTTCACTTTTCATACCAAATGTATTTCCCAGTTTCTTGTTTTAAGTGTTTCAGTGTTTAATAATTCAGTACTTAGATGTAATTTTAAACGGTACGTTTGTATACTTCTCATTTTAGGTGCTCCGGCAATTGACCTGCCCCCTGAGTACTTGGATGTTGTACAATATAAAGCTGGGGCTTCTGTAAAGATAAGACTAGGAATTATTGCCAAGCCTTTGCCAAACATTGAATGGCTCAAGGATGGAAAGGAATTAGTTGCAAGTTCACAGCTTTCAATTGAAAGCACCACTGATTCATCTGCCATCCTTATCAAGGATGCCACTCGTCATCACACTGGTACATATGAACTGAAGATCAGGAATGTGTTTGGCACAGCATCTGCCACTGTCAGAATACTGATTCTAGGTATGTTCATTTTGGTGTGGCAAGCTTGAAACATACTTAGTTCACTACCTGTCATCAATTTCCAATGCCAATTAATTCATTTCTTTAAATGTTCTTTCTATTTGAACATTACTAGACAAACCAGGCCCCCCTGCTGGAAACATTGAGTTTAAATCAGTGACTGCTGACAACATAATTATTGCATGGGAACCAGTGGCAGATGATGGAGGATCCAAAGTCACCCATTATGTGGTGGAAAAAAGAGAGACAAGCCGAACTGTGTGGTCTACCATTTCCGACTGTTTGGAGCAGTGCACAGTGTCTGTCCAGAAGCTCATCCGAGGAAGTGAATATGTCTTCCGTGTGAGAGGAGTCAACAAATTTGGAGTTGGAGAGTCTCTGGAATCTGAACCCATTGTTGCCAAGAATGCTTTCGGTAATACATTATAGTTCACATTAAGGCTGCACGATATTAGGAAAACATGCGATATGCGATAATGTTGCGATAAGTAAGTAAAAACTTAAAAAGCCTTCATAGTGTTAATGTTTTTCTGCTTTGTATTTGCTGGTGACAAACTCCAGACTAGTCTATGCAATATTTCCATTCCAACATGTTTTTTTTTTTTTTAAGAATTTACTTAAGAGCATTTTAACGACTCCCATAAAACATTTGAACATTGTTGGAAAAAAATCTGAAAACAATTTATGATTTTAAATCTTAAATAAATGTAAACATAATTTAAATTATAATTAGTTCTCTACTAGTGGGCGGGCATAAGGCAGTAGGACTTCATCTGATTAGCCAAATATGTTGATATGAAGAGCTTTGGAAAAACACCATTTATCGCCGTTTTTTCGCGATATCTATCAGTCTTTCGCGATATGTATATCGCGCATGTTGATATCGCAATGAAGATAAATTTGCGATATATTGTGCAGCCCTAGTTCACATTGTCAAGAAATATTAAAAAATGATTAAATACATTTCTGCATTTAAAATGTTTTTGTTTAGTTTCTCCTGGACAGCCTACCACACCAGAGGCAACAGAAATCACAAGAACCTCAATGCAGATTGTGTGGGATAAACCAGGAGTGGATGGTGGTAGCATGGTTACGGGCTACTATTTACAGCGACGTGATAAGAAGAGTCTACGCTGGATTAAAGTTTACAAAGATCCCATCAGTGACACAAAAGCAAAAGTCCATCACTTGACTGAGGGAAATGAATATCAGTATCGTGTGTGTGCAGTCAACAAAGCCGGAGAAGGCCCATTCTCAGATGTGTCTGACTTTTACAAAGCAGCTGATCCTGTTGGTGTGTATTTCTAATTTTATTGCTACAATATTATTTATATTATCTAATTCCTTCTCTTGTATTCTTAAATTACTCTGCTAATATATTTTATTAATACATTATTGTAATTCATTTATCCAGCGTTTTGATGTACAGTGTTTTTCAAACATGGTTTGTGAATGTTTCCACAGAAACACCTTTTGAGCCAACTAAGCTAAAGGTTGTTGATTCAACAAAAACATCTATTACTCTTGAATGGTCCAAGCCAGAATATGATGGTGGAAGTGAAATTACCAGCTATGTTGTGGAGAAAAAGATTGGTGAAGAAGGAGAATGGACAGTGATCAGTCAAAAGGGTGAAGTCAGAACTACTGAGTATGTTGCCTCAGATCTTAAGCCAGATGTTGATTACTACTTTAGAGTATCTGCTGTGAATTGTGCTGGGCGAGGAGACCCAATAGAGATGGAGGAACCTGTGCAAGCTAAAGATATTCTTGGTATGTATAGAATACAGTGTGGTATATTTGTTTCTAACACAGGGTTGGTTTTTTACTACAATGATGATTAACCTACTTTGTTTTGTCCTTTTTGTAGAGGAGGCCCAGGTTGATCCAGATGTCGCAATGAGAACTCATTACATTGTGAAAGCTGGAAAAGATGTTGAGATCATAGTACCTCTCAAGGGTAGACCGGCTCCAAGTGTTTCCTGGAAGAAAGAAGAGCAAAGCATTGACAGTGATCCAAAATATATCATTCACACTACAGATACTTCGTCATGCCTTTTAATTTCACAAGTGACTCGAAATGATACAGGCAAATACACCATTGAAATATCAAATGGAGTAGGCCAACCAAAATCACTGACATTATCTGTGAAAGTACAAGACACTCCTTCTGCCTGTAGAAATCTGGTCTTGAAGGATGTCACTCGTGGCAAAGTGACCCTTAGCTGGGAACCCCCTCTTCTTGATGGTGGTGCTGAAATCACCAACTATATTGTTGAGAAGAGAGACTCTTCAAAACGCATGTATGCTTCTGTAACAAATAAATGTATGGAAACGACTTACGTGATTGAGGAGCTATCTGAGAAGACATCGTACTTCTTCCGTGTATCGGCAGAAAATGAGAATGGAGTAGGTGATCGATGTGATACAAAAGAAGCGGTTAAAGCCACTGAGAAACCAGGTCCTGTTAAAGATCTGGCTATGAAAGATTCCTCAAAGACATCAGTGACTCTACAGTGGAACAAACCAGATTATGATGGTGGTAGCATCATTACTGACTATATCATTGAAAAGAGAATTCAAGGTCAGGAAGACTGGGCCCCTGCTGGCACAAGCAAGCACTGTGAGCATACAGCCAAAACACTTAAGGAACTCACCGAAATGTTCTTTAGAGTTTGCTCCATGAATGAGAAGGGCAAAAGTGATTTTACAGAGATCGGTCCAATCAAAGTAAAAGACTACATCATAGCACCAGAGGCAAACCTTGATGAGTATCCTGATGGACAGATCAGTGTGCGCCTTGGCCACAATGTACATATTGAGCTGCCATACAAAGGTAAACCCAGGCCAGCTATTCTTTGGCTGAAGGACAATTTGCCATTAAAAGAAAGTGAAAAGATTCGCTTCAAGAAGACGGAGAGCAAGGCAACCCTTATGATAAAGAATGTGGAAAAAGAGAATGGTGGGAAATATACTCTTACTCTTGACAACAATGTCTCTAGGAAATCGTTCCATATACAAGTCATCACCCTTGGACCACCTTCCAGACCCATTGGACCCATTCGCTTGGATGAGGTTAGAGCAGAGAGTATCATGATATCTTGGGATGAACCAAATGATGATGGAGGTGGAGATATCACTTGCTACAGCGTTGAAAAACGTGACACCTCTCAGACAGACTGGAAGATGGCTTGTTCAAGTGTGATTGGAACATCATTCAAGGTACCAAATCTAATCAAAGGAATTCAGTATCAGTTCAGGGTATGTGCAGAGAATCGCTTTGGTGTAAGTGAGCCTCTGGTTTCACAAAATGTCATCGCTAAGCATGAGTTCAGACCACCAGGTCCCCCAGGCATGCCATTTGTCTACAATGTCACCAATGATGGAATGACAATTCAGTGGGAGGCACCTATCTTTGATGGTGGTTGTCCAGTACTTGGATTCCATGTTGAAAAGAAGGAAACAAACAGCATCATGTGGCAGAAGGTCAATCCAATCTTGATCACTGCAAGAGAATACAGGATCATTGGTCTTATTGAAGGCTTGCAGTACCAGTTCAGGGTATATGCTCAGAACGATGCTGGATACAGTCGTATGAGTGATGAGAGCAAACCAACTATGGCTGTTTCTCCTGTTGGTAAGTTCACTTATTAACTCATTAATATTTTTTTATGCTGAAAAATAATCTGTGAAAACCCTGAAAAACTCTTTCTAAACACCGAACGTTTTACATTATGTGTATTTAGATCCTCCTGGTACTCCTGACTATGTTGATGTGACAAGTGAATCTGTGAAACTAAAATGGGATGCACCCAAAAGAGATGGTGGAAGCAAAATTGTTGCCTACAATGTTGAGAAACGTCAAGGACAAGGTCGTTGGCTTAAGACCAATTTCACTGATGTAACTGACACTGAATTTATAGTACCTGGTCTAACCTGTGGTGAGCGCTATGAATTCAGGGTTATAGCAAGAAATGCCATCGGCACTATAAGCCCACCTTCCCAGTCTTCAGGCTATGTACTCATCAGAGATGAAAGCTGTAAGTACCCTATACATGCAGTACGTATTGTGCACACATTTATTACTCACATCAGAATGATAATTTACTTTGTTTCTCCACTTGTAGTCTCTCCAAACATTGAATTTGGTCAAGAGTTCTTTGAGGGAGTCGCCATTTCGGCAGGAGAAGTCCTCAGGCTTAAAGTCACAGTTACGGGAAGGCCGACACCCAAGGTCATATGGTACAGGGATGGTGTGGAATTGACTAAGAAGATGGTAGATATCACAACAATTGCTGGTTCCAGCACTCTCTTTGTCAGAGATGCTGACCGTTCCCACCGTGGCATTTATACTGTAGAAGCCAAGAATATTGTAGGAACCAAAAAGGAGCAAAAGAAAGTTGAAGTCTTCGGTATGTATAATGTTGGTTTTCCTAGTCCCATTCTTTTGTGACTGTATCTCCCTGTGTTCTGACTCATTATTCTGGTGTTTCTAGACACACCTGGAGAGCCTGTTGGACCAATTGTCTTTACAAACATATCAGAAGGCAAAGTAACACTTTCATGGAATCCACCAGAGAATGATGGCTGCTCTCCGGTTACTCATTATGTTATTGAAAGGCGTGAAACTTCCAAAATTTCCTGGACGCTAGTCACAGATCAGTGCGAGGAATGCACATACAACGCCACCAAGCTGATTAAGACCAATGAGTATCAGTTCCGTGTTTCTGCCGTCAACAAGATTGGTGTCAGTAGACGGCTGGACTCTGTTCCTGTTATTGCTCAAATGCAATACAGTAAGTTTACATTTAACATATTAATCAAATGTTATCATTATATTAAACAAATGGCAGCAAATTGATACACTGTATACATAAAATTCCATTAAAAAATGTTCTCCTTCCTACAGCCACCCCTGATCTTCCTGGTACTCCTGATGCAACAGCAGTTGATGGGGAGAGTATTACAATCAGCTGGGCTCCACCAACAAATGATGGTGGAAATGCAGTTAAGCATTACATTGTTGAAAGACGTGAGAAGAAGACTGGGCGCTGGCTAAAGGTCTTAACTAGAAAACCAATTACAGAGGCTGCACACAGAGTGACTCATCTTACTGAGAATGTGGAATATGAATTCCGTGTTTATGCAGTTAATGATGCTGGAGTTGGAGCTCCAAGCAATATTTCAATGCCTATTAAATGTGCGGAGCCCACTGAAGAGCCAGATGCCCCCTCAATTGTTAATGTGACTGACACTACCAACACTTCTGTGAGTCTGGAATGGACTAGGCCTGGCTATGATGGTGGCATGGAGGTTTTGGGTTACATTATTGAGATGTGCAAGGGATCTGAAAAAGAATGGCACAGAATCAACGAGGATCTCTGCACTGTCACAAAGTACACTGCAACTGGTTTGGAAACTGGGGCAGAGTATAAATTCCGCATTATTGCAGTCAATGCTATTGGAAAGGGTGAAGCAAAGGAGATTTCTGAACCGGTACAAGCTGTGGACAGACTCTCCGCACCAGAGATTGAAATTGATGCAAGCTTCCAACAAACACACATTGTCAAGAGTGGAGCCAGTGTGTCTCTCCGCATCGCTTTCAAAGGAAAGCCAGCACCCAGTGCTTCATGGATAAAGGTGGATGGGGAACTTGGTGTTATGGCAGATATAACTACCACAGAAACTTCCACTTCTTTGACACTGGAAAACTGTACACGAAATGACAGTGGAAAATACACTCTTGCTCTTGAGAACAACAGTGGTAGCACATCTGTTACATTTACAGTTAAAGTGCTAGACACACCTGGAGCTCCAGGTCCTCTCACATTCAAGGATGTTACAAGGGGGGCCCTTTCACTTATGTGGGAGCCTCCAGTCAACGATGGCGGTGCACGTGTTCATCACTATCTCGTAGAGAAGCGTGAGGCCAGCCGTCGTACATGGACAGAGGCAGCGCCTAAGTGTACTCAAACCAGCTTGAGAGTTTCAGAGCTCCTGGAAGGAGTACCCTACTTCTTCAGGGTCATGGCAGAAAATCAGTATGGCCTCGGTGAAGCTTATGAAATGCCTGATCCAATTGTTGCCACAGCGGAACCAGGTCCACCAAAGAGACTAGACATTATTGATACCACTGATACAACAGTTACACTTGCTTGGCTGAAGCCTGAACATGACGGTGGCAGCCGTATCACAGCTTATTGTGTGGAGTCCAAATTGAAGGGAACTGATGCATGGACTGTTAGTGGTTCTACCAAAAGCTTAACCCTTGTAGCTGAAGGCTTAACAGAAGGCTCCGAATATGAATTCCGTGTCAAAGCCAAAAATGATGCAGGGTTTAGTGTACCTAGAGAAGCATTCTCATCCGTTATTGTTAAAGAACCCCGTATTGAGCCAACCGCAGATCTAAGTGGCATTACTGACCAGCTTATTTCTTGCAAGACTGGCGGTTTATTTGAGATCGATGTCCCAATTAGTGGCAGACCAGCTCCAAAGGTTATTTGGAAACTTGAAGAAATGAGACTAAAAGAAACTGACAGAGTTTCAATCAAGACAACCAAAAATAGGACCACTCTGACTGTTAAGGACAGCATGCGAGGTGATGGTGGCCGGTACTTCCTTACCCTTGAGAATGTTACTGGTGCCAAAACATTCACAGTCACCGTCAATGTCATTGGAAGACCCAGTCCTCCAGAAGGCCCTATTGAGATTTCCTCAATTACATCAGAGTCTTGCAAATTATCATGGAATGAGCCTGAGGATGATGGTGGAACTGACATAAGCAACTACATTGTTGAGAAGCGTGAATCTGGCTCCACTGCCTGGCAGCTTGTTAACTCCAGTGTGAAACGCACATCATTTCATGTTTCACATCTGACCAAGTACATGCAGTACACTTTCCGTGTTAGTGCTGAAAACAGATTTGGTGTGAGCAAACCAACGGAGTCTGAGACAATTGTTGCAGAACATCCATTTGGTAAGTAGTTAAAATAATAATAAAAAATAACTTAGGTTACAAAAGAGCATGTAATTCCTGAAAGCTCATTCTATTCACTCCTTTTCTGTCACAGTTCCACCAGGGCCTCCAACCAGGCCAGAGGTGTTTGCGGTTACTGCTAATACCATGAGCATTCGTTGGGAAGAACCATACCATGATGGTGGTAGTAAGGTGACTGGGTACTGGATTGAGAAGAAGGAGCGCAATACTATTCTCTGGGTCAGAGAAAACACCATCCCATGCTTCGACTGTTACTCAAAGGTGGAAGGCCTTGTTGAAGGTCTCGAGTACCAGTTCAGAGTGTATGCAATGAATAACGCAGGCCTCAGCAAAGCAAGTGAAGCTTCAAAGAAAGCTGTGGCTCAAAATCCAGTCGGTAAGTTAATAAAATATGCTCTAAAAATATAGTGTTTTCTTCCACATGCTTCTTTTAATTTCGCAAACATACTGATTTTTGTCCATGTTTGTATTTCTCAAGATCCCCCAGGAAAGCCAGAAGTGACAAATGTGTCGAGATCATCAGTTTCAATTAAGTGGTCTGTGCCACTGAATGATGGTGGAAGCCCAGTTGTAGGTTACATTGTTGAGCGCAAGCCATACACCATCACTGGAGAAGGCCGTTGGCTAAAGTGTAACTACACTAATGTCACTGAAACAAACTTCACCATTACTGCACTGGGAGAAGGAGAGGTGTATGAGTTCCATGTGATTGCCAAGAATGCTAATGGTGTGTTCAGCTTGCCATCAGCTTCAACAGGCGCAGTGACTTGCAAGGCAGAATACAGTAAGACTCTTTCTTTGCTTTTTAGCCAAGGTGGTAGTGCAGTGCTGTCATCAAAAGCTATAACATTCTCTCTTTGTTCTGCAGCTCCTCCGAAAGCAGAATTGGACAGCAAACTTCTTGTGGACACAGTAACTATCAGAGCAGGATCAGATCTTGTTCTTGATGCTGCTGTTGGTGGTAAGCCTGATCCAAAAGTCTCCTGGGCCAAGGGGCAGAAAGAGCTAGACCACTGTGAGAAATACTGTCTACAGTATTCTAGCACCCGTGCACTGGCAATCATAAAGTTCTGTGATAGAGATGACACTGGAAAGTATGTTCTGACAGTGAAGAACGCCAGTGGAACCAAAACCGCTGAAGTCAACGTAAAGGTGCTTGGTAAGTGTAATGATTATATTTACTTACTATAATCAGTCCACATATATAGAAGATCAAAGCACTGTAACTCCACGATACATGTCTAACAGTGTTGTTCCTGCGTCTGTTCTTTTCTAAGATACACCGGGCCCATGCAGGGACATAACAGTAAGCAACGTGACTGAGGAGAAATGCAAACTGTCCTGGAAGGAGCCACTAGAGGATGGTGGTGACCTCATCACGCATTACATTGTGGAGAGGAGGGACACCAACAGACTAAACTGGGTCATCATGGATGCAGAATGCAAAGGCCTCACTTGTGACATTACCAGACTTTTCAAAAACAATGAATATATTTTTAGAGTGAGAGGTGTGAACAAGTATGGAGCAGGTGTGCCTCTGCAGTCTTCACCAATCTTTGCCAGAAACTCATTCAGTAAGTATAACATTTAACAAAAATACTAATGCGTTTAATAATAGTCAAAAGGGGCTGTTTATTAAAGTTCCTGCTCTACTGCAGCTGTCCCATCACCTCCTGGACCACCAGAAATCCTTGCTGTTGGAAAAGATTTTGCCACAATTGAGTGGCTGAAGCCTGAGAGTGATGGTGGTAGTGAGGTCACAAACTACTTGATTGAGAGGAAAGAGAGAAAGAGCATTAGATGGGTCAAGGTCAACAGAGATTCTATTCTCAAAGACACATCCTTCAAGGTGACAGGTCTGCAAGAGGGCAACATTTACCAGTTCCGGGTAACAGCCATGAACGCTGCTGGTGACAGCGAGCCCAGTGATGCCTCCATGTATGCTGTCTGCAGATTGCCAACAGGTACACAATTCACACAGATGTCTTCATTCAGCTACAAAGTACTGCATTTGAATTACAAAATACTTACAGTTCAGTTGTTGTTACAAAATTTCTACTACAGGCAAGCCGGATGCTCCATCAATTCCACGTGTATCAGACACACACAAGGACAGCATTAGCCTTGCCTGGGCAAGACCAGTGGAAGATGGAGGTGCTGATGTTCTTGGTTATGTCCTTGAAATGCAAGAACTAGGCTCTGAGACATGGACCAAGACACATGAGAAGACTATTAGAAATACAGAATACACTGTGGCAGGTCTTACTCCTGGCAAAAAGTACTGTTTCAGAGTTGCTGCAGTCAATGTCAATGGAACAGGTGACTTCAGTGATCCATGTGCTGAAGTAGAGCCTGTTGAAAGAATGGGTAAGTTTAAAGAGTTCATAGTTATATATGTCCAACAGTTTGTTAAAATATATATATATATATAATTACATGTAATTTGTCACTCAGTACTTTTTATTTCACTACCATAATGCAAATAATTTCTTTTCTCAGAAATTCCTGATCTTGAGCTTCCTGATGATCTTAAGAAGACTATTTGCCTTAGAGCCGGCGGTTCTCTCCGTCTTCATGTTACTGTTACTGGAAGACCAGTTCCAGCTATCACCTGGAGCAAACCTGGTGTCGATCTACAGAACCGTGGCTTCATTGAAGTGACTAAAAATGCCACAACCCTTATTATTGATAGGGTGCACCGCTATGATGCTGGAAAATACACTGTTGAAGCTTCTAATTCAGCTGGCAAGAAGGATGCCAGTGTTCTTGTGAAGATCTATGGTATGTTTTGGAGTATTTATGAACATTACATATATACACAGTTACGTTCCAAGAGCACCCGCGTATAGTGAAAAACCACGTTGTTGTGTTTTGGTAAAAAAAAGAAAATGCCTAAAAATGCCTATTTTTATAGTGTAAACCCTAAATATGCCCCAAATATGCTCCCAGAACACTTTGATTTCTTTTTCAACTCAGCGTAATACATTATGTAAAGGTAAACCCGTATCCGTACTGCATTGCAAGGAGAAATAAATTATTTTTTTTAGTTTGGTTCTTAGAAAAAATCAGTGAGAGACTATATATACACACACACACACACACACACACACACACACACACACAATGCTGTATATTGGCCAAACTGTAGTATAGCAGTTTCATAATCATAACTGTGTTTTCTTTTTTAGATACCCCTGGACCTGTAGGTCCGATTAAAATGAAAGAGCTCACTAAAGATTCGGCTCATATTTCTTGGGATGCTCCTGAGGTTGATGGTGGAGCACCTGTTAACAATTACATCATTGAGAGAAGAGAAACATCAATGAGAGCCTACAAAACAGTGACTTCCAAATGCAACAAGACGTCATATAAAATCACAGGCCTGGAGGAGGGAATGCTCTACTACTTTAGAGTCTTGCCAGAAAATATATATGGCATCGGGGAACCTTGTGAGACACCAGATGCCGTGTTGGTGTCTGAAGTACCATTGCCTCCAGCAAAGCTAGATGTCGTAGATGTCACAAAGTCTTCTGTAACTCTTGGGTGGGAGAAACCTGAGCATGACGGAGGCAGCAGACTCACTGGCTACATTGTTGAAGCCTGTAAGGCCGGTACAGATAAATGGATGAAGGTCGCCACTCTGAAATTAACAGACTTTGCGTTTACTATTGATAAGCTGAATGAAAATGAGCAGTACCTCTTCAGGGTACGTGCTGTCAACAGCAGAGGAATGGGTGAAGCCAAAGAAACCGTCACTGCTGTGACTGTACAAGAACAAAGAGGTATTTACCAAACGTGTTCATGATTTAATGTGTAATTAGGGCTTCTAATGATTTACTTAGTTCATATCTAGATGTAGATGCATAAATTAACTTAAACAGTCTAGGCTCTCATGCTGAGCTCGGATTAAACTAAGGTTCTCATGCTGAAAATGTGCTCAGACTAAACTGAGGATTGTCTACAAATGAGTATGTGAATAATATAGCATGAAGTATTTACATCATCAGTGTATATACAGTTACAGCAGTGATTTAGCCACACAATACAGAACATACTGGTATATTGTTTTTGTATGTTTGCCTGACATGGATCTTTCCATTTCAGTTATGCCACTGGTCGATCTGTCAAGCATTCCACAGAAGGTGATCAGTGTTTTGTCTGGCAAACCTCTTGAACTTAATCTGCCAATCATTGGAAGACCGCCTCCAATTTGCTCTTGGTACTTTAATGACAATAAATTAAAGGTACATGATCGTGTGAAGATCCAGTCAACTGGCAAGTTCACCAAGTTAACTGTCCTTGACACCACCATTGATGATTCTGGAGAGTATACTCTTGAAGTGAAGAATATTACAGGACTGACTACGGAAAAGATCAAAGTTGTCATTCTCTGTAAGTCATTATCCAGCCTTTTGCACTTGTCAATCTATGATGTGATTTTGTAAAAAAAAAAATGTGAAAAATGACAAAATCTTCCTCTACAGCTAAACCTGATCAGCCTAATGGACCAATTCAGTTTGATGAGATTGATGCAACTTCAGTTACAACAAGCTGGAACCCACCAGAGAGAGATGGAGGTGCTCCCGTCACTAACTATGTAGTTGAGCAACGTGATGCTCATCGTCCAGGATGGGTACCTGTCTCCGAATCAGTCAGCAGACCAATATTTAAGTTTGAAAAATTAACAGAAGGAGATGAATATGTCTTCCGTGTAGCAGCAGCCAATCGCTATGGTACTGGAGACTTTTTGCAGTCTGAAGTTGTGGCATGCAGGAGTTCCAAATGTAAGGAAAACTTTTTCTCTGTATTTTTTTATGCCGTTGTATAGTTTTACATGTAACCCCACTAACTTCAATGATTTCTGTTGCGACAGCCATTCCTGGACCAACGGGCCGACCAGTAGTGTTTGACGCTTCCCGTGATGGTATGACCATTGCATGGGAACCACCAGATGATGATGGTGGATTAGAGATATCTGGCTATATCATTGAGCGCAAGGAGGTCAGATCTGACAGATGGGTGCGTGCTAATAAGAACCCTGTGACCATGACAAGATACAGATCTACTGGTCTTATTGAGGGTCTTGAATATGAGCACAGAGTGACAGCCATTAATGCTAGAGGTGTTGGCAAACCCAGTCTACTCTCCAAACCGGCTGTGGCAACTGATCCAGTTGGTAGGTACTCTTTCCGTCTTGGAGGTTAAATCCTGGTAAACTGTAATATGTGAAAACATATCGTTAATTATTATAATTGCTTTCGATCTATACAGACCCACCTGGCTCACCTCAGAACCCAAGAGTCACAGACACCACAAAGACCTCTGTCTCACTGGCCTGGACTCCACCTGATGAAGAAGGTGGTTCTAAGGTTACTGGTTATCTGATAGAGATGCAGAAGGTTGGTTCTGTAGCCTGGATTAAATGCAACACCACACCATCAATGATTTGTGAATACACTCTGACGAAAATGCCTCAAGGAGAGGAGTTCAAATTCAGAGTCATGGCCTGTAATGCTGGCGGACCAGGTGAACCTGCTGAAGTTCCAGGAACAGTCACTGTGAAGGAGATGCTTGGTATGACTTTACTTTAAAATATGTTATTATTTTTTTTATCATCTATCACCTAATTCATTTTATTAACAATTGATCAATCAACAACTCAGTTACATATTACTAATACTTAACATTTTTTGCCCTGTTTCAGAACCCCCAAGTCATGATCTTGAAGCTAAGTACAAAGATGTCTTTGTTGTGAGACATGGAGCAGTCATCAAGCTTTCAGTTCCAATCAAAGGCAAACCGACACCTGTTTGCAAGTGGACAAAAGATGGAGCTGACATCTCTAACCGTGCAATGATTGCTTCCAGTGATGATGTCACTGAGCTTGTAATCAAGAATGCTGAGAAGTCAGACTCCGGTGTATACGTTCTTCATCTTGAAAACAAATGTGGCAGAAAAACAGTGCAGATCAAGGTTAAAATTATTGGCCGTCCATCAGCACCTGAAGGTCCTCTTGTATTTGACGATATCCAGGCTCATTCTGTAAGAGTTAGCTGGAAACCACCAAAAGATGATGGCGGTACAGAAATCCTTGGCTACATTGTGGAAAGGCGTGAGGCACAAAAGGCAGCCTGGTATACTGTGGACTCGCGAGTGGTTGACACATCCTTGGTGGTTAAAGGACTGGAGGAAAATGCTGAATACCACTTTAAGGTCACAGCAGAAAACAGGTTTGGAATCAGCAGTTCCCTCAAGTCTGAACAACCTCTTGTACCAAAGACACCAATCTGTAAGTATTTTATTTAACTACCTAATACATGTGCATCACACAAGCCTTATTATACAAATAAAATGAAATATATCTTGTGTGTTCTAAAATGAAAAGGTGTGCCAGAAGCTTCAAGTACACCAGTGGAGGTCATGGATGTCACGAAGAACTCTGCTTCTTTGGCTTGGACTAAACCTAAAGATGATGGTGGCTCTCCAATCACTGGATACTTCATTGAATACAAAGAGGTGTCATCTGATAAGTGGGTTCGTCATGAGACAAAAATTACTTCTACAATGTACAAGCTGAGTGGACTCACCACTGACGCAGAATATCAGTTCCGTGTGATCGCTGTAAATAATATTGGAGAGAGTGAACCTGGACCAACGTCAGATTCTGTCATATGCAAAGATCCATTTGGTAAGGGCAATTTATTATAAACAGATTCCTATCATCTAAGACTATTATTTGATCATTTTTTGCTTAAAATGGTATTGCTTCATTCTCTGCCACAGACAAACCAAGCCAACCAGGTGAGATAGACACAGTGATGGTAACTAAAGACTACATTACCATTCGCTGGGAAGCTCCTGAATGTGACGGTGGAAAGCCAGTCCTTGGCTACTGGGTTGAGTACAGAAAATCAGGAGAAAGCACCTGGACGAAGTGTAACAGGGAACGTTCAAAGGACAAGCAGTTTACTCAGGGTAATCTAAAAGAGGCCACTGAGTATGAGTTTAGAGTTTTTGCTGAAAATGAAACGGGAATCAGCAGACCCCGCAGAACCGCAACTGGAATCAAAACTAAACTAAGTGGTAAGTAGAACTGCTACTGAGATTCATATTTGCCAGTTTAATGGCACCGTTTATTTCAAACAGATGTAAGCAAACAAATATATTTATACATATTTTCTGCAAATTTTATCAGTGGGAGCTCCACCAGCACTCAGAAAGGAGATGGATGAAGTTACTGCTAAGCTTGGACAGACTGCCACCCTAAAATGCCAGATTGTTGGAAGACCTGTTCCAGAAATCAAATGGTACAAGGCTGGAAAGGAAATCAAGGAAGGACGCAAATATGCTGCAACCTCTGATGGCCGTAACCATGCACTCACAATCTCAACAGACCAACAGGAAGATGAGGGCTTGTACACATGCAAGGCTGTCAATGAAGCCGGGGAATGTGAGACCAGTGGCACTTTGGTTCTGGAAGCAGCGCCACGATTCCCTGTCCCATTGAAAGATAAAATCTTTGCAGGTTGTGGTACCACTGTGCGTATTCATGCTGTATACATAGGCCGACCAGAGCCCAAGATCATGTGGCTGTATGGGGCCAAACCAGTTGAGCCCTCTGAGAATGTCAGCATTGAGAATACAGAGCATTACACTCATTTAATTTTGAAGAATGTTCAACGCAGGGTGAATGGTGGACAGTACCGCATCAGGATCAATAACCACTTTGGTTCTGCAGACACAGTAACTCGGCTTGAAATCCTAGGTATTTCCTTCAACTGATTAAAATCTACATAGCTGTTTAATGTACTGTTGGAGTATGCAAATAACCTGTTATTTTTTTTGTCCACAGACAAGCCTGACATGCCAGAAGGTCCAATTGTACTTGAAGCTTTGTTGAAGAATTCTGTCATTATTAGCTGGAAGGCACCAAAAGATGATGGTGGATCAATGATCACAAACTACATTGTGGAGAAGCGTGAAGACAAGGAAGGCGCGGAGTGGCAACTTGTATCATCATCTGTCACGGGCACTTCATGTCGCATTCCCAGTCTTGTGGAAAATGAAGGCTACTTCTTCCGTGTTTCAGCACAAAACCGTTATGGCAACAGTGAAATACTTGAGACACCATCTGCTGTTCTTATTAAGAGTCAATTAGGTAAGTTGATAAATATTAAGAAATAAGAAATATTGGCAAAGGGACAATTCTCAGCATCATGTACTTATACGTATCCAATGTTTTACAGATAAACCAGGACCGCCACTTAAACCAACTGTGTCTGGAGTCACCAAAAACTCCTGTATTGTGTCTTGGAAACCACCTCTTAGCGATGGAGGTTCCAAGATCAAGAATTACCGTCTTGAGAAGCGAGAGAAGAAGGCAGCTGAATGGACTGCTGTAACCACAGATGAGATCCACCAGACAGTTTACTCAGTTAAGAAGCTTACAGAAGGAGTAGAGTACATTTTCCGTGTGAAATGTGAAAACCTTGGTGGGGAGAGTGAATACAGTGAAGAGTCTGACCCTGTTGTTCCAAAGACTGAAGTTAACGTGACTGCTCCAGCCTTCAAGGAAGATCTCAGGAACATGAGCGTGAAATTCAAGAGCAATGCAACATTTGTATGCAAGATTACAGGACAGCCCAAACCTGTGATCAAATGGTTCAAGCGTGGCAAAGAAATTCAGGCAGATGGAACCAAAATCAAGATCCAAGAATTCAAGGGAGGCTATCATCAACTGGTTATTTCTAATGCTGATGAGGAAGACTCAACTGTATATCAGATTAGAGCAACAAATCAAGGAGGATCTATCTCTGCCACTGTTTCTCTGGATGTGGAAAGTAAGTTTTCAAAAAAATGTATTATACATTGCACTGTCAGTTTAATACAGTAATGTAGTTCCAAGAATGCGTAACACAATACATTTTTTTGTTTTTCTTACAGTACCTGCAAAGATTCATCTACCTAAGAACATCCAAGATAAAGAGGCTATCCATGCTCTTCGCGGTGAGGTGGTGAACATTAAGATTCCATTCAGTGGAAAACCAGATCCAGTCATCACATGGCAGAAAGGACAAGACCTTATTGATAACAATGGCTATTATCAAGTTATTGTCACAAGATCATTCACATCTTTAGTCTTCCCAAATGGAGTTGACAGGAAAGATGCTGGTTTCTATATTGTCTGTGCAAAGAACAGATTTGGCATTGACCAGCAAACAGTGGAACTCGATGTTGCAGATGTGCCGGATCCACCTCGTGGTATCAAAGCCAGTGATGTTTCTAGAGATTCTGTATCTCTGGACTGGGTGGCACCTGCTAGTGATGGAGGAAGTAGAGTTACAAACTACATTGTAGAGAAGTGTGCCACTACAGCAGAGAGATGGATTCGTGTTGCCCAGTCACGTGACACTCATTACACCGTCACCAATCTCTTTGGAAAGACAAGCTACCAATTCCGTGTAATAGCAGAAAATAAGTTTGGTCAAAGTGCACCATCTGAGCCAAGTGGACCCGTAGTGACAAAAGAAGATAAGTCAAGAGTTCTCAACTATGATGAGGAAGTTGATGACAGCATGCATGTTTCTGCGGGTAAAGCCCCACATTCAGAGGCTAAGAATTTACACAACAAATACATGATTGCTGAAGAGCTTGGTCGCGGCAAGTTTAGTGTTGTTCATCGGTGTGTTGAAATTAGTTCTGAGAAGACTTTCATGGCCAAATTTGTCAAAGTGAAAGGGGCTGATCAAGCAATAGTGAAGAAAGAAGCTGCAACACTAAATCTGGCACGTCATAAGAACTTCCTGCTACTCCACGAG
This sequence comes from Brachyalestes nurse, assembly GCA_037974405.1. Taxonomy (NCBI): domain Eukaryota; kingdom Metazoa; phylum Chordata; class Actinopteri; order Characiformes; family Alestidae; genus Brachyalestes; species Brachyalestes nurse. Next base: position 591,705 of record JBBPCY010000002.1, on the reverse strand, counting down.
TCATTCGAAAGTCCTGAAGAACTAGTCCTGATATACGAGTTTATCTCTGGTGTTGACATATTTGAGCGCCTTGCTACACCTGACTTCCACCTCAATGAATGTGTAATAGCTAACTACATCAAACAGGTGTGTGAAGCTCTTGAGTTTCTACACAGCAAGAGTTATGGTCATTTTGATATCACTCCTGAGAATATTGTGTACACCACAAGGAGAGGAACCAATGTGAAGATCATTGAACTGGGACAAGCAAGACATCTCACTCCTGGAGACCAAATCAAGATTCAGTTCACAGCAGCCGAATATTCTGCTCCTGAAATCCATCAGAATGAGATGGTCAGCACTGTCACCGACATGTGGTCTGTTGGCGTGTTAGTTTATGTTCTCCTCAGTGGACTCAATCCTTTCATTGCTGAAACTAATCAGCAAACAATTGACAACATCTCCAATGCTGAATACAGTTTTGAGGACGAGTCTTTCAAAGATGCAAGTGTTGAGGCATTAGACTTTATTGACCGTCTGCTTACTAAAGACCGCAAACATCGCATGACAGCTGCTGAAGCATTAAATCACCCTTGGCTGACAAAGAACATAGAGGAACATAGCACTAAGATAATCAAAACCACAAGACACAAAAGATACTACCAAGCTATGGTGAGGAAAGAATGGAACACAGTTGTCTCCTCTGCTCGTGTTGCTAGTGGTGGGGCTATTAGAAGTCAGAGAGGTGTAACAACTGCCAAAGCAAAGATTGCACCGTTTGAACATGGTCCAGTTGCTGGACAAATCAGACATGGTGTTGCTGATGAAGGTGATGATATCAAGTTTATCTGCAACATTGACAATTATGATAGCAGTACTGAGGTTACATGGTACTGTGGAGTCAGACAACTTGAAGAAGGTGCCAGATATGAAATTGCTTATGAAGAAGGACTTGCTACCATCACTATCAAGGGTATCACTAGAGCAGACGATGGAACATACAGATGCAAAGTTGTTAATGAGTATGGTGAGGACAGTGCATACGCAGAGCTCTTTGTCAAAGGTGTCAGAGAATACCGCAGCTTCTTCGCTGCAAAGAAAGTTGTAAAGAAGGTGAAACGTAGAGTAGACACAGCCAGGCTTCTTCAGAGACCTCCAGAGTTCACCCTTCCTTTGTGCAACCGTACCGCTTACATTGGTGAGGACATTCGTTTTGGTGTCACCATTACAGTGCACCCTGAACCGCGTGTCATCTGGTTGAAGTCTGGACAGAAGATTTCCCCTGGAGACGATGACAGAAAATACACTTTTGTCAGTGACAAGGGCCTGTATCAGTTAGTGATTCACCATCTGGATCCTGATGATGATGCTGAATACTCTGTTGTGGCACGCAACAGGTACGGTGAGGATAGCTGTAAGGCTCGTCTCACAGTGGTCCCTCGTCCCGCACCTGCTGATAATACCTTGAGACCCATGTTCAAACGGCTGCTTGCAAACATGGAATGCAGGGAGGGCCAGAGTGTGCGATTTGAAATAAGAGTGTCAGGAACACCATCACTGAAATGGGAGAAAGATGGCATGCCACTGGCATTTGGTCCACAAATTGAAATTGTTCACGAGGGCTTGGACTACTTCGTTTTACATATCAGAGACACTCTTCCAGAGGATTCTGGCACATACAGAGTCACTGCAACAAACTCGGCTGGTTCTGCCAGTTGTCAGGCCACACTCAAGGTTGAACGTGTAACCCATGTCAAGAAGGACTTTGAGAATGAGGAGGAAAAGAAGAAGAAACAAGCTCTTGACCAGCAACAGATTGACAAGAAAGTACGACTAACGCAGATTCTTGCTGGTGCAAATGTCACCCCACTCACTCCCGTTGCACAAGAGGCATTGAGAGAGGCTGCGACTATGTTCAAACCAGCTATCACCACCAAGACAGGAAAGACGGAAGCTGAGATAGCAAAGGAAAAAGAAGAGAAAAAGAAAAGGGCAGAGGAAAAGAGGTTGAGAATGCCTTATGTTGTTCCTCCACCTCGTGTTCATGGTCCTACTGCTCTTGAGGAGGACATGGAGATCAAACACTTTAAACCATTCTCTGACATGAAATGGTACAAGAAACTGCGGGACCAATATGAGTTCCCTGAGCCAATGGATAAGATTTCTCAAAAGAGACTAAAGCGTATCCGACTTTCAAGGTGGGAACAATTCTATGAAGTGCCTTTGCCAAGAATTAAAGACCAATACAAACCAAGATGGCATATTCCAACTGTTTCACAAGACGACTTAGAAACTGTAAGACCAGCAAGACACCGTACACCTTCTCCAGAAATGGATGCTTATTACAGATTAAGACGACGATCACTTGGTGATCTTTCTGATGAGGAACTGCTTCTCCCAGTTAATGAATACCTGTCAATGAAGAGAACTGAGGAGGAAAGACTCAAACTTGAAGAGGAACTTGAACTGGGTTACTCTGCATCTCCACCAAGTCTGAGCCCTGTACGTTTTGAACTTTCTGCTTTGCGTCATCCATCACCAAAGAGAGCTACATATGATGAAGAGGAAGAACAGGAAGAAGTTCCAGCATATGATTCCTATCGCATTCCCTCCAAGTATGAGGCTGGCCCAAGCTACATTGATCTACGCCAGAGACATGAAAAGGCAACATACAGACCTCCAAGACAGAAGCAAAGGATGTATGAAGAAAAGGAGGACCAAGAACTGCTCAGATCAGTTACTACCACCACAAGGCTAACTTCCTATAAAAGCAAACTTAAACAGATAGAGTTTGAGGAAAAAACCAAAATTTCCAGGAAAGAGAAAAAAGTTTCCGTTACAGCAGTGGCTGAAGGAGACGCAGTACCTTTTGTACCCCTGACTTCATTTACCCCTGGCTATGTGAAAGTCACACGTCCCAAGTCTGAGAAACCTGTGAAGGACACAAAGGAAATAGTCAGACCTCCATCTCCAGAGCTGATGCGTCCACGCTCTCTGAGTCCTTCAACAGAGAAAGTCTCGACACAAGACCTGTCCACAAAAGTTGATTACATGGAAAGGTATGAAACAAAGAAGAAAGCTATAAAAACTAAAACAAAGTTTGAAATTGTTACTCAGCAGCCATTCAGTCTTGACCACGCACCTAGGGTGACTGTAAGAATGCGGTCCCACCGTGTACCAGTTGGTCAGAATACAAAATTCACACTGAATGTCCAATCTAAGCCTGAGGCACAAATCCAGTGGTATCATAATGGCCTGCCGATTCAGGAAAGCAGAAAGTATCGTATATATAACATGAGTGGTGTGCTTTCTCTTCAAATCATCGACTGCCAAGAGGAAGACAGTGGCACATATCGCGTTGTCTGCACAAATGCAAAGGGAGAAGCCTCAGACTATGCTACTCTTGATGTTTCTGGAGGTGGATTTTCTGCATATGCTTCTCAACGCAAAGATGAGGAGCCTCCAGCTCCCTTCATACCAGAGATGACAAAAACTGATGTTTACCATGTGTCTTCAACAAAGGCAGCTGAAACCTCTGAAATTAAAGTTTCAGAGTCAGTAATGGAAATCAAAACATCAGAAATCAAAACAGAGACAAAAACTGTTGTTCATGAAGAATATGCATCATCTGAGTTAAAACTTGAAGAAGTCACAACAGTAAAGGAAGTTCCAGCAGAGACAACGAAACCAACGCTTCCAGCTACAATACTGACTAAGCCACAGTCACTCACAGTATCTGAGGGAGAATCAGCTAAATTTACATGTGATGTGGATGGCGAACCAGCTCCCAGTGTAACATGGATGAGGGAGGGACAAGCCATCGTATCATCTCACCGTCATCATGTAACAACAATTGAATACAAGTCTACATTTGAAATCTCCCAAGTAGAGATCTCAGATGAAGGTACTTACACACTGGTTGTGGAGAATTCAGAGGGCAGACAGGAGGCCCAGTTCACCTTGACTGTTCGCAAACCGACACCTGTACAGAAAGTTGTTGCTTCTCCACCAAGAGTGAAATCTCCAGAATCTCCTCGCATAAAGTCACCTGCAGGAATCAAATCCCCACCAAGAATTAAGTCGCCTGAACCAATCAGGTCACCACAGAGGGTTAAGTCCCCACTGACAGCAAAATCACCAAGTCCAACAATCCCCAAAACAACAAAACCTACTTTCACAACAGAACTGAGTGACATCATGGCCTCTTCAGATACTATTGTCAAGCTAACAGTGAAAATTACTGGTGAGCCTAAACCAGTGATCTCCTGGACGAAAGATGGAAAGGTAATTATAGTCTGTAATTAATATAGGTTAGAATTGTTTAGGTCATATTTCACTAAGAAAAAGCCCATCAGAAATTTTAATGTTGTCCAATGTTCCTATTTCAGAGTCTGTCACAGGGCGGCAAATTTGAAATATTTGAGGAAAATGGTTCCGCACATCTTGAAATCTATGATTCAGATCTCTCTGATAGTGGTGTGTATAAATGCACTGCAACAAATAGAGCTGGAGCAGTCAGTTCAAGCTGCATTGTCACTGTTAAAGGTAGGATACGCTCTGTTAATTACTAAATACTAAGCATAATACTAAGTTTATTATTCATTTGTTGTTAATGCCACTATTTCCATTGTTCTGTTGTTCTTTCAGAATCAACAAAAATGGCCACAGGTGTTGTGGAAACAAAAGCGGAGTTAACAGAACAAATTGTTAAACAGGAGATTGTCCATAAGGAAGTCCAGTCCTTTACAGAAATGAAAGTATCACAAACACAAATGACCATGATTGAGGGCCAGTCTGTCACACTAAAAGCAAAAATCCCTGGGGCTTCTGACGTGAAATGGATTCTGAATGGAATGGAGCTGGCAAATACAGAGGACTACAGATATGGTGTTTCTGGCAATGACCACACTTTAACTATCAAAAGTGTCAGCGCCTATGATAGAGGAATCCTTACCTGTGAGGCAAAAACGGAACAAGGAATTGTCAAGTGCCATTTTGACACAGCAGTCAGTCAAAAGCGCTCAGACGCACCACGTTTCGTAGTGCAACCACGATCACAGAATGTTGATGAGGGACAGGATGTCGTATTTTCTTGTGAAATCACAGGAGAACCTGCCCCTGAAATCGAATGGCTCAAGAATAATGCAGTGGTGAGTAGTATCATTCGCACTATTATTATTATTAAACCATTCACAAACAGCATTAATCAGGTAACATGCAAAATCTAAGACATTTTGGTTAAAAAATCTAAGCTGGACATGCGATTATAAAACTATTTCTTGATAGCTGAATATGTTATATGAAAGGCATTTAGAAACGAAAACAAATTCATGTTTGTTTTTTTTTCAGTTATCCCTTACAGCAAATATGAGACTGAGCCGCTCTAAGAATGTGTACAAACTGGAGATCCAGAATGCCTCTGTTGAAGACAGTGGAAAATACACAGTAAAAGCCAAGAACCAGTTTGGACAGTGTTCTGTAACAGCATCTCTCAATGTGCTTAGTAAGTTTCTTTTCTTCTCCATGCATTAATTAACAACAGTATTTGCACGACTGTGCCCTGAGCTTGTGAGATGTGTATGAAATTGCTACATTGAAGTCAGCACAAACCTGCCTGGGTAAAACCACATTTTAAGTGTTACTGTTATACATGTTGTATGTTAATGTTATCAGATTATTATCCAACTATAGTGCGGTATTATTTTTGCATGGATAATACTGTACAGACAACAAAGTGTAAACTGTGAACGTTCCTTTGGCAAATGACTTGCCTGTGAGGCTGTGTGAATGACCTGGTAACTGTTTGCTGTACTCTCACAGCTCTGGTTGAAGAACCTGTGAAAATGATAGTAGTGGAGAAAAGCTCTGGTGCTACAGGCTTGCAAGGCAGCCACGCTGCCTTACAAATGGCTTCAACAATGCAGGAGGCTGCCTTCCTCAGCTCCAGCATGTCACAGGTTAAATTTCAAAGCATGTCGGCAACTAGCATGACCTCCATGACATCCGAAACAATGGTAGCCATGAGTTCGAGCAGCATGACGGAAATGTCCAGTCACTCACATGTTGCAGGATCTTCCATCCGATCCATTTCTCGTGGGCGGAAAGGTGAGACAGAATGAACATTCTTGTGCATTCCTGTCAAGAGCAATGTTATAATAGTGCTATGAGACATGTGACCATGATGCCAGCGTTCACACAGCTTGTTGCTTACGTGATCTGTTTTATTAAACAGGTGTACCGCCGAAAATTGAAGCTGTTCCTGATGATATCAGCATTGAGAAAGGGAAAGTTCTGACTGTCGCCTGTGCTTTCTCTGGAGACCCAGTGCCAGAAGTTGAGTGGTCCCGTTCCGGAAGGATACTGTCCAGTAAAGACAACGCAAGGTTCCAAGTTGAAACAACTGAGGACATCACTACACTCACTATTAGTGGCGTAAAAGAGAACGACGCTGGGACATACACCCTCAGACTTTCCAACGAGTTTGGGTCTGATACCGCCACTGTCAATGTTAGCATTCGATCTATGTAAAGAAAAAAATATAATAGTAATCCAACCCCTTTTCCTTCCTGCAATATCTTTTTATTTTTTGAATGAGTAAAAAAAAAAAAACTCTGTTCTAGATAAAGACCTGGATCTCTGTTCTTGTAAATATGAAGTATTTTTATACCAAACTTGACATTAATTTATGCCAAACTAGACTAATGTCTAAAGTTGTTATAAAATGTGCCATATTGGATGATTATGACTAGGATTTTTGAACCATTTTTCTGTGACATGTACATAATGTATATAGCCGAATTGAACGGTTATGGAAAATGTATGAATTGTTATTTAAGACAATTTTAACTGAAAAATTGGAACTAAATGTTTAGCAGGAGAAAGTTTCTCAAGGAACGAATACCCTGTGAAACCTGAAACAAAAATATGTGCCTCAACAATAAGTTGAAGTCTTAAGATTGCCTCAGCAGGTAGAGAGGCTCCCTGCTGAAGTTCTACGGAATCAGAGACAATGTCATGCACTGTACATCTGTGCTGGCAGTAATGCAATACTCACGAATTTGTAACTTGACCATAAGACCTTGAATGCTGTTTACACTTACCCTCATGTAAGCAGCATGACTAGGCCTTGTGTTCAGACTGACTATGTCATACCACCATTTTAATGACATGCTCAAAGTGCGAGCGGCCTGCAGTTTGAGCTGATGATTATATAATGCGCACACTTTCTGCCAAAGGACTGTTTGAATTTGGATTTTATGAAAGTAACATCACCTGGCCTTTAATTTCGAAATCAGTTCAAACGCTTCTTTGCAGAATCTGTGCCACCTCTTGGAGGATTGCTAGGTTATAATTTTGTGTGTTTGTGTGTTAGTGTGTGTGTTAGGTTTAGGATCTCACCTGTCAGGAGTCAGGGTAGTTATAAAGCAATGTACCACAGCGAATACATCTGCTGTGCTAAGAAAACAAAAAATACATCGATGTAACGCCCTGCACTTTGATTTAATTGCAATTAATTTATGTAGCATCACCTATATATTCAGCCTCCTTGAGATTTATGAATGTCTGATTTAATAAAGCATGATTTCAGCACTATAAAACGTCAGTGTTTGTATTTCATTACTGTATATTTTATGATAATAAAATAAGATACCACACCGTTAATTACTCCAGAAAGGAGTGACAGCGCTTGTTAATGCCATTATCTAGCTCACATTTACATTTACCATTCCCTAACTACAGGGGGCAGTCTCCCTGGAGCAGCTTGGGGTTAAGGGTCTTTCTCAGGAACCCAGTGGTAGTATACTGAAGGTAGGATTTGAACCCATGACCTCTTGGTCCAGATGCAAGTATCCTACCCACTAGACCACCACCCCCACCACCCTACAACCCTAGCTCACAATACTTAACAATTTCAAACTGTATCTATACATTTTCACAAAACTATAGAGGATAAACAGCAGCTGCACTGACATTTAATGCTTCTTCAGTGTCACTCGACTTCTGTGTGTGGTGTGGTCATGAATACTCTCACTTGTCCAGTCAAGGTCCTGAATTTCTAACACCCTGGAGAAGTCAAATCCAACATTCCTGACTCTAAAATTCAAATGTCTTCGAAGAGTGTCATTACCTGGATTAGGTGTGATGTCCAAAAACAGGACTGAAGGCTACAGGATGCGACACCATGTCATTCATCAAGTATATTATTTTAGGTTAATTTTTTGCCACTGTCTGTAATATGTGCAGTAGTAGCATAATCCTCAACAATGTGCTTTCAAGGCAATGATAATTAGCAGATCTTCATGTTTGACACATTCCTAATAGCATTAGCCGCACTTAGGCCACTCCTGCACTTTTCCTATAGCAAGAAAGACACAAAACTGGAAACATTTTCCCTTAGGTAGCTTCTGGCCCTTATTTAATTATTTCCACAAGAAACTGCCTGCACTGCACTGCTGTCATTACAGCACAAGCTTAAGTGATTCCCTCCTAGTAAGCACTCTTTGAGATTTAATGGATACATTAAATACTCTCATCCCAGACGGGATCCAGCACGAGGACTGGAGGAGGAGTGCAACGCACAGCACAGAGGTATTCATTCATTTTTTTATCTGAAATGAACTGGCCAACAATTATTGAATGCATTATTATATGAATATGTATAATATACAGAATTGTACATAATAGTGGATATATGTATTACCTGCTGGTAGAGGAATGTTTGGCAAGTATCTTTATCTTTATCCTTTCTGGCTACATGTGGCAAATAAGTCTTACCTTGAAATCGGCTTTTAACGGCAGTGCCTGTCTTTCACAGAAATTGTGCAGGAGACGTCTTTTGACACTGTCTTTGGCACCTGCAGGGGAGAAAAATGATTGGTGTAGTTATAGTTATGGTGCAGGTGAGCTTTGCTAGGGCAGTGATTTTCAGCAAACAGCTATCCGCTACAACCGGTATGTAACAGCAGTGCTATTTTACACATGTGCATGTATTTACAAATACATCTGTTTGGAAAACTATGCATTATCTTCTGCTACACTGTTAAAATTGGTCCCTCAAGGAGTCTTCAGTAAAACAAAAGGCTATATACAGAACCATGACAACTCAAAGAATCATTTGAATGCTTCATTGTCCTAATTGGCACTAATATACGGCTCAAAAAAATTAAAGGAACACTTTGTAAACACATCAAATGTCAGTGGCCTCCACCTGTTAAACCATTCCGTCTCA
>JBBPCY010000002.1:572278-582397 GCA_037974405.1 Brachyalestes nurse | reverse complement strand
ATCAGTACCTACTGTTGTGGCTGAACACGATCAAATCCTCACAGCAATGTTCCAACCATAGTGTAAAGTCTTCCCAGAAGAGTACAGCAGTAAAAAGAGGACAGACTCCCCGCGATATTCTTTCAGAAGAAACTAAAAACTTGTAAATTCTTATGATGGACAATACAAATGCCCACAAGTCAACATACATTATATGGACAAAAGTAACCGGACGTCTGTCCATTACACCGACAGGGACTTTAATAACACTGCATTCAGATACTGAGACTTTCTGATGGAGTTGGTCCATCTTTGCAGCTGCTATATTGCTCTGGACTCTGAGGGGAACTTGTTTTTCTGTAATAAACTAGATAAAACATGAACGCCCTGCAGTGGTAAATAGCTTTGGTTTTATATTTGATTTGATTACATTAATGTTTACGTTGAGATTCACAGAAATATTTGAACTGTAACTGTGACTGTGTTAAAGGGAACACTGCTGTTAAAAAGTTCCTTTTTAGTTTAAAGTGTTTGCAAACCAAACCGTTAGTACACTTTTGTTCATTTAGCAGTACTTTTAAAATAAAAGTGCACAATACACTACTTCTGAATTCATTATTTAATTTTGCGTATAGCAAAGTGATTAATCGTAATTAATCATTGTAACGTGCCCAGCACTACTAAAAATATATACTGCATGTCATACTGAGCTACTACTGATATGACTTCTGATATCTTTAGATCTCTTTAATGTTCATTTTAATGTATTTCTGCACATATAGAAAGATGTTTTATGCAAAGTGTCTTTTCTCCTCAAGAGACTTGTAGTAGATTACTCTAACATTTTCAAAAATCCTCAAATCTGGCCGACCTGACTGGCTGTAATTTATTTTTTTCCCTCAACTGTCCCCTCCGTACAGAAATTGTAAGCCATGTGTGAGACGAGATGCTAGGTTTTATTTTAAGGGTGTACAGTCCATCACAGTGAGTCACACAAACAAGCACATTCTGTGACGTCGACACTTTTATTTTGAATTTGGGTGTATGTTGTGTCTTTAGTCTCTGTCAGCTGTCTTTGTTTAGTTTGGTGATTGGCCGCTATGATTGGTTTTTGTCTGAGTGTGTTTTGTATTTAAGTTCTTTGGGTCCTTGACTTGGTCGCTGGTCAACCCTCATTACACATTATCCCTCACGGTACCCGCTCCTCTTGTGTCTTTTGTTTTAATGTGCTTTTGTTAGGCCATTGTATCTTTTTGTTTTCTGGTAGAGTCTGTGTGTTTTTGCAAGTAAAAATCCATCAAAAGCATCCTGCACTTGTGCCTCGCCTCACTCTCGTGCACGTCACACGTGACACATTCATGCACAGAGTCACACTCGGACTGGCGGACTGGGACAAAAAGACACACAAATACACACACCACCCATCGTTACGCTCCCATGGATGTGTATACCAACAAAGTAGTATTTAATAAAAGTAGTGTTCAACAAAGTAGTATTCAATAAATTGTGAATGATGCAGCGGAATGAATATTTGGGAAAAAAAGAGAGAGAGATTTTAATAAGTGTGGATGTTTTTCATGTCTTTATATTGTTCATAAAAATACCTACAGAAAAGCTCCTCTAACACCAAGCCCCAAAAGTTGCCTTCTACTCACCCCACAATCATGAGCTGCTGTCTCACTGTTAATGTTAATGAATGGTCAAAAAAATAATGTTCTCACTAAGACAGTTTGGTTCAGACATAAAGACATAAAAGAACTAATTTAAAGGTCTATTGCTTTAGCCCGTGTACACAATGTGTTATAAATAGCCATTCTCCTAGCTGTAACACTGATAATATTATTAACTTATTTCATCCGCGTTCATAAATGTAACAAGACAAACTAGGGCGGCTGTGTCCAGTAGTTTTTTTGGTGTGTTATCACCATAACTTTGCAAACAGCTAGTCATTTTGGCACATTTGGCAGCGTCTGCCTGAAGTGGCAATTTGTTTTTCTCTCGCAGTTTCTCTGCGCTCCCGCCACGCTTTCTCTGCACAGAGCCAAAAGGGGGAGGAGTTTAAAGATATGATTAGTCCAGCCCCGTGTCAGTAAAGTAAATGGGCTGGTGGACAGGAAATAAACTCCTGTTCTGACTTTTTTTTGCCACTGCGTTACACAGGAACCAAAGTGAAAGTGGGTGGTGGTGTTTAAAAAAGTTGATTGAACCAGCCCAGTGTCATTCGGGCCGCTGATCTATGAGTCTTATGGGCCGGTCAGACAATAAATAAATAAATGAATAAATGGTGTCGGCCCAAATAGCACATCGGGCCACCTGGAAATGGCCGAAACGCCAGATGGTCAGTTCGACCCTGGTCACACCTAGAGGCTATTTACCATCTTCAACTGACCTGCTGGGTTCCTGTGGGTGGAGCTTCTTTGTGGAGTTTGCATATTCTCCCCAGACTGGGAGATATGTATATATACACAGCAACTAAATTGTGACGGCTTGATGACTGGATCAGAGCTTCTCTGGAATGACAGGACTGATAAGTGTGTTCCCAGAATGCAGTGGTTAGTACCTACCAAATGTGGTCCAACAACAGCGACTGGTGAACCGGCGACAGGGTTGTGGCCGTCCAAGTCTTACTGATGTGCAAGATGAGCAAAGGCTAGTCCGAGCGGGTCCCACCTGATCCACCTAATTACCTCATTAAAAAGCCTTTCTGGGCCAAAGTGGGTGTGCTGGGGCAGGACACCTACACATGCAAGGAGGGGCCAAGTCTTATTGATGTGCAAGATAAGAAAAGGTTAGCGCTTTTGGTTCTGTCCCACATAAGAGCTACAAATTACTGAAAAAGTGTCCGAACACATATTGCATTGCAGATTACTGTGTATGGGACTGCTTCGCTGAAGACCGGTCAGAATGCCCAGGCACAAGAGCATCAGAACTGGGCCATGGAGCAAGAAGGTGAAGGTGAATGGCCGAGTATGTGCGCGCATCACTTACCTGGGGGAAAAGATGGGAAGTATGGGCACTATGGGAAGAAGGCAGGCCAGCAGAGGCAGTATGATGCCCTGGACAATGTTCTACCGGGAAACTTCTACTGGGAAAAGTCCTGGTATCCATGTGGATGTTATTTTGACGTGTACCATCTGCCTAAACACTGTTGTAGACCAAGTAAAAGCCTTATGGCAACAGTATTCCCTCATGGCAGTGACCTCTTTCAGCAGGAAAATGTGTCCTGTTGTACTGCAAAAACAGTTCAGGAACAGTTTGTTGGAAAAGGACTAAGGTGTTGTCCTGGCCTCCTCAGATCTCAAAGCCTCAAAGCACTAGACAAAGCACCTTAGAACTTACAGGACTTGCTTCTAACGTCTTGCTGACCGAGACCACAGCACGCCTTCAGAGGTCTTGGGGTGTTAATGCCTTTGAGTGTTATGGTTTGTTCCTACAGCAATAATACTTAGGTTGGAATTCTTGTAGCGAGGTTTAATCATTTTACTTTTTTCATATTACTGAAAGCTCTTTAACAGCTTTGGCTTAGGTCCTGTTCAGCTCTCCAGTGTTCAACTCAAAATGATACCATTGGTCGATGCTGAAGTTAAATCAAATGTGACTGAATTCAGGCTCATTTTGGAACTTCATGATCACATACCAAAACCTGGGGTTACCGGGGGGTTGCATTTATGAACTTTTTGACCTCTAGTAAAAAAATGAATAAAACACATACTTTCTTAAACGGAATCACGCGAGACGAGCACTCAGATTGAGTGCCCTAATGCTCTGCCATGCTGGAGCTGAGCGCCAGCCACTCAGCCGGGCGAAAGGAGGCCGCCAAAGCATCTGCCAGGCCGCTGATGAAAGAGATGAGATGAGTCATAGAGTGAGCAAGAGGAAGTTGAGGGGGACTAAAAGGTAATTGCTGTCATTGTGTGTGTGCTTGTCTTCCGATAGGGTCCTGCACACACTGTTTCACCGAGCTTGCCGCACGCCACTCAGTCCTTCCACAAAAGCTTTTCTGCTGCCTCTCAAAAAAGGAAGTAAATGGTACGGAGGGAAAAGGGACACTGATTGAAAGAGGTGGAGAAGAACTCGCATGAGGTCACCATCCATCACTGCTTTTAATCAGGCCCGAGGGTCTCCATGGCAACCACATCCAGCAGGTTCACAGGTATGGCTTCAGGTGGACTAGACAGGGCAGAAGGACAGAAGGAAAGAGACAGAAAACCTTACGTCTATGTATAGGGCACTCGAAGTGTGGATGCAATTAGAGATCACAGCCAGTCACTTTGGCAGACACAACAAGGTGACACAACAAGTTCAGCTCAAACGATACCCTGCTACTGTTATTTCTTGACCTGTTCATGACCTGCTCTGATCTGTCCTGTGCACCATTTTTCTATGACTAGATTTCAACTTGCTTGCCAGGCATAAAATTCAGTAGCTGGTCTCTATGTAGTACACATAAGATTACTACACAGATTTAATCTGGAAGTGTTGATCATTGTTTTAATCAGAGTTACTGGAGCGGAAGAGTGAAATGAGGAGAAACAGCCTGGACGGGATGCCAGTCCATGACAGGGTAGATACACAGACAAGCATCCTCACACCCAGTGCTGGACTGGCCATCGGGCATACCGGACATTTTTTTTTGGGCCGGCCAGGTAAAAAATTAGAACAAATGACAAATGACACATGAGCCAATTCATGTATCTTACCGATAAGCCTACATTCATCTTCAGTCATCTAGGCATGAAGACAAGACTCGAGACAATATAATCTTTGACCTTAACCTTTAAGTAGTCCTAGTGGTTCCCACCTGATCCAGCTAATTACCTCATTAAAAAGCCTTTCTGGGCCAAAAGTGTGTGTGTTAGGGCAAGACACCTACAGTGTGCGGGGTGGTGGCACCGAGGCTGGGAAAGTATCATCATGACATACATTTGATTTGATATTTAATTATGTAATTAAATCATTGTTACGCTATTGTAAATTTTCGCTAGCTACATGACTGGCATCAAATTATCATTGGCTATATAATTAATGACACATTTAACCACATTTAATATGCACCCTATAGCAATATGCTTGTTTTAATGCCAGGGAATGGCATTAATCAACAAAAATGTAAGGCATGGATTTATTTAAAACAAGATTTTAGACACTTTACAAGCTTTTAACAATTTTATCAGTTCCAAATCATAATTCTCTTTTCCACGGAGTAAACCTCAGTCTCACAGTTTAACTACAGAGTTTACATTAATAATTTTAAAAAGTGGACAAAGTAGTAGGAGTCACACAGTTTTGTTTAAATAAACATTATTGTGATTGTTAAGCCATCAGGGGTGTAGGGAACCTGCAGGGGTGTAGGGAACCTGCAGGGGTGTAGGGACCCTGCAGGGGTGTAGGGAACCTCAAACATGAAAACGATCTGAATATAAGCTTTGGCCTAGAGTCCCAAAAACTGAAAACTTTTTTTCCAGCCACTGAGATCAAGGTGTTTCTGTACTACCCGTTATTTCCCAGCATGGCTTTGTTAAAAGGTGAAAAGGGCCATTTAATTTTTTCCCTTATGAAAGTAGGAAAGCGCTTATTTAACGCTGCTTTCTTGGAAAATGTCAAGGTGTGTGATATCAAAATAGCATAAAAACTTTTTTGACTATTTGTAAAATCCCTAGCTGTGAACATTACATCCATAATTCACAGCCAGTTGCATGTTTCCTAGGCTGTATGTAATAATGTAAATAAATCAGTCTACTTTTCCTAAATGCAATTACATACATTAGCCATCAATATAAATAGAAACAATTACATAAACTGTCATTAATATACATTGGAACATTTTCAAACCCAGATGAAATAATCATTTGTTTACAGTAACTAATAGTCAGTAAATGGTTGTTACATTTTAGTGTAACACTTTTTTGATATTATTTTTATTTAGTTTCATACCATAGTATTATTTCACTGTTCTCTCTCAATAAATTGAGTTTAAATAAAGGTTTGAACTTTGATACAGAACATGAAGGCTATAGAAAGTTAAGAATATCCAAATAAAATATAACCCATATGCATACATACTGTACCTTGTGTGAAGTCAAAGCCCAGTTTATTCTGGTGTTTACTGATGTGCTGCATCACTCACGGAGGTAATGATTATTCCACAAGGACGCCGGGGGCCACTCAGAGATGCAGATGTGTGACCTAAAGGCCCAGAACTACCCTGGTCATGATCCGGAGCCCTGCCTGTGCTGACCAAGCACACTGTCCAGCTCCAAAACTACAAACCAAGCTGCTGAGACAGGGGAATAACTCAAGCAAGAAATGCTTACGTTGAGGACAAATTTGTACAGTTTTGCGAGGTGTAGAGGTTGCCCTGGAACATCGCCCTGCCTGCCCTGCTCTCTGGCCCTCAGGAAGTCCACACCGTGGCATAGGCAACATAATTACCTTATAGGAGTATTCCCTATCTACCACATCTGTAGAACACAGTCAGTAACCACGGACAATTATTTTGTATTTAATCTTGGAAAAGAACAAAAAATTCAATTCAATTTTATATATGTAGCGCTTTTTACAAGCAAGCTGTCACAAAGCATCTTTACAGAGTCCAGGTCCGAGCCCCTAGTGAGCCAAAGACAACAGAGGAGAGGAAAAACTCCCTCAGCTGGAGGAAGAAACCTCGGGAGGAACCGAGACTCAAAAGGGGAACCCGTCCTCCTCAGGTCGACCCGGAGAGAAAGGAAGAGAGTCTTTATGGAGATAAATAACAAGAGAAGTCCTTCATGAACAAGATTATTGACAGATAAGCCGTCTACGGCTAACAGAGTTGGAA
Organism: Brachyalestes nurse; assembly: GCA_037974405.1. Taxonomy (NCBI): domain Eukaryota; kingdom Metazoa; phylum Chordata; class Actinopteri; order Characiformes; family Alestidae; genus Brachyalestes; species Brachyalestes nurse. Next base: position 575,601 of record JBBPCY010000002.1, on the reverse strand, counting down.
CCACTAAGTGTCCACATTGTTCTCATTGATTTCCGCTTTCAGTAACACTTTACATTTAGACTACCCTTATAAAGGATTTATGAATGACTCATAATCATGTTGTTAATCAGGCTGTAGACAGCTTTTAAATCAGTAATAAGCAGTTATCATACAATAACGCAGGCTCACGATTTGGCAAGACCTCAGCTCATGCTGTTACACCGGCAGTATCTCGATCGCGCAGTTCCTCACCAGAATACTAGGAGTAACTTCACTCTGGTGCAAGTGTGAGTGTGTTTGGATGAAAGGTAAGGAAGAAACTGGCAACCCAGAGAAAGGTAGGGTTGTCAGGTTTCCAATCACAAGTCCACCTGTGTTGTCTTTAGTCTGTAATGAAACTTAAGTGTCTGTGTCGTGTGATTGGTTGTTGGTGTGAGGGCCAGTGTATTTAAACCCCAGGTCCTGACGTTCTTTGTGTGGACACCGCTTTACTGTTGTGTTTGTCGGGGATGTAAAGCGAGAAGCGGAGCTCGTGAGACCTCTAAGAAGACTGAAGTCAAAGAAACCTTATCGGTGCTGTGTCCTGTGCCAGTGAACTCTGACTGGCTGGTGCTGGAGCAAAGAACTAACTGAGCTTGTATCTCCACAGAAGGATGCAGACTTCTCTCGTGTAAAAGGAAGAAAGGAGAAACTGACTCAGCGTGACCAGCGTGAGTGCAGGCTGGTCATCTCGCGTTTTTGTTTCTGCAACAAGAGAACTTTATTTGAGTACTTCCTTGAAAGACTTTTTTTGTGTGTTTCAAGAATTAAAAATCAGTGAAACGGCCTCCAGTCTGTCTGTGCGTCCTTTTCTACAGCTCCCCGGCGTGGACACATGCTGTGTTTATCCTGTCCCTTTTTCAGGCACAATGTTAAACTGTCAACTTCATCAGATATTTATTAACATGCTACTACTATTAAAAAAATAGATCTTGCCAAATACTGAGTCTGCTTCAGTGCATAGTTATATAACTTGATATAACTTGTTTACGACTGCTTATACATGATTTATAAATTGTTTATAACCTAATTAACAATCTGATTATAAATCCTTTATAAACCTTGAAAAGAGTAGTCATGTTGTGGTACCCTTCTTAATGAGGAAACCCAAGCTCATCCATCCACTGCTTTCTTCACTGCTAGAAAAGTAGTCTGCATGGCTTGCCATGGCTTTATTTGTTCCGGCTATTTATTTACTGATTTGCTTATTTATTCCCAGGGCGTTTTTATATAGTGCATAGCAAACTAAGAAGTTGGTATACATTCTGCTCCTCTGTTTTATAAACATCTCACTGAGCCCATCTGTCATTAGTGATAATGATGACCATGGTGCCATGTAAACGAAACGCCAGGGTGAGTTATAATTTCACATCAAGCACGTGACCTGTGTTTGTTTCAGATCCGGGGAGAACGCAAACAAAGCTGCCTACCAGCTCAAGACTTTCTTTGCTTACTTAACGCTCTTTGAGGTTCTAGGCTCGACTTTAACAGTGACCGCAACTCTGGTTCTACGATCCCCACTATCGGACTGAAACTGCAGCTGTTTTACAGTAGACTGCTAACGAGATAATCTGAGAACAATATCAGCAGTCTGGAAATGCAGAGCAGGGTGTAAGACATTTTTAACAGCAAAGATAGAGCTTTCCTTTTTTTTGTCTCGAGAGGGAACAGTCATGAAAACAATGGATCATTCGAGCCTTAAGTGTAGAGGCTGGGCCCGTTTGTTTTGAGTGCCCTCCAGCTGGGATTTCGAACCACTCCAGCTGAGTCCTGGACCTCACTCACAGCATCTCCATCACACCAATATCACGCTCCAAGCTTCTGTTGGCGTCCTCTGTTTCTGCCTGTTTACTGCGGGAACCTCAAGATACTAGTCAGCACTTGAGCGAGCCTGGCGACTCTCCAGACGAGGCATTCCTCCGCATAAATCCTTCATTGTGTTACAGTGGAAGGTGCAACGCGGGGTTCGGCACTTGTCACCGTTCCCAGTACCCTGCCTAGATGTTTTCCTTGTCTTTCCTTTCTCTTTCATCAATCTTTTCATCGCTGCCTTTTTACAGGGAAGCTCTCTGACCTTGGGATACACACCGTAAAGCACCCCTGCTTTATATTATGTACCTTTTCAAGTCTGGACAGGTTTGCTTGTGTTCACAGTTTTAGGAGGACAGCACGCCGTTTTCTGGAAACGAGTGTAAACTTTGCGCAGTAGCCAAAGAATGTAATGCCACAATGGCAGAAAAATGTGACAGGATGAATTATTAACGTGTCCTCCGCCGCAGTGACCTGCACTGTTGTCCTGGGGTGATTTTACAATGGTGACTCCACAAAGAACCTAGTGGCTTATAAGGGTCTGACACTTTCCAGTTAATCCAACCAAACAAAGGCAGGGAAAGCTCCATAAATCATCATCATGTCCACCTCTATGGCTTCTACCTTCCCTCTGGCTATTTCTCTGATGACCCCATCCCTGGTAGTCCTGCTGGGCACCGTTATAAAAGGCCCCCACTCCTCTGCAGGGAGAGAAAATAAGGCTGTTCCTTGCAGGCCATGTTGTAGAGAGGCTTGGACTGGCCATAGGCCACACCATTTATGGGCAGAGCTACGAGAGCACAGCTGGCTTTCCACTCAGACCCCCCTCCTTCCCTTCTTCTCCTCAACCACTCCTCTCTCTCTCTCTCTCTCTCTCTCTCATCCCCCTCCCCCATCCGTCTTACAAGCTCTCTGGTTGGGAGTAAATCACCTTACTCTCGGGGGTTCCAGAAAACATAGTTCACAGCTGTTTCCTCTCCTTCACCTCAGAGATCGGAATATGCTTGCAACGTGAAATCTGTACCATTAACTGAGATAGTATATCCTAGTATATCCATCTACACATATGAGATGAATCAAAATGTCTTCACAACCTTTTTTCTTTTAATAAAGCCTGCCAGATTTGAATTCGGGTTACCATTCAGACTCTGGAATGTACTGTTCTTAGACAAAAAAAAAGAAAAAGTGAGGGAAAGGAAGGTGGGCATAAACTAGGCTGCCTCAGCAATTACTACAATACAGATTTTTACAGATATCTTAGTAAACCACTGTGATTTTAATCAGTCACTAAAGTTGGTGTAATTCAACTAGTACAAAGCAGGAAACTCACCAAAGTGTGCTGTAAGTGTTAACATGACAAAATATGTATATGTGCGTTTGAAAATTGTTAAAACTGAGAACACTTAGTTTCAACTAGATCTCAGAGTGTATCAGTAAACTCTGATTTCAGTAAATATAAACAGTGTAAAACAGTCTAGAACCGGTGTTTACCCTCA
>JBBPCY010000002.1:536714-555188 GCA_037974405.1 Brachyalestes nurse | reverse complement strand
TGGCAATAATTTCCTTTGAGGAACTTCTAGTAGTGTTTTACCATCCAACTGGTCTCACTGTGAGAGGAGAGTGTTGACAGAGAGAGAGAGAGAAACATTGAATCATACACAGGTTCTTTTGGATTGTATAAGTTACTACTCACATTGCCTGATTTTAATTACTTATACTTTGAATATAATGACACAAAAAAGACAGAATTAATGCAGTTATTCTCCTAGATAAGCGTAGACTGTAGATCTTTGACTATGGTACTGAAATCACTCAATTAACATTTATACATAGAATAGAAATATAAACTAACTGGATTACAGTAAACCGTTCTGTGCTTTGTGTAGGGCGCAACAGGTGAGGATGGACGCCCTGGACCTCCAGGATCGATTGGAACCAGAGGTCCAGCAGGATCGATGGGACTCCCAGGCCCCAAGGGCTTTAGCGTGAGTTACTAATTTGATTGTTTTTCAACAACTTTTCACGATTCTGTGTTCTCATAGTTCTTTGATGGATCTAATCGATTATTATGGTGTAATTCAGGGGGATCCAGGAAAGACCGGTGAGCAAGGGTCACCAGGCGCTCCAGGCCAGAGGGTAGGCAGCACTAATAGCTACACAGCTCTATTAGGTAATGACAATTCAATATATATTAGTAATCATGTTGCCTTGTCCTTCATGTAGGGGCCACCTGGGAAGGAGGGAGAAGTTGGTCCACTCGGTTCTGCTGGTCCTCCAGTAAGTGTGTCACTTCTTCCCTCGTTCATTTATTTTGCATTACACCGACATTATAACCAGCCAAATCAATACCGGATGCTTTATCTCAATAACACAGGGCCCAGCCGGTGACAGAGGAGAACAGGGACCTCCTGGGATGCCTGGCTTTCAGGTAAGCAATTGGTAGGAACTGGTTCAAGCATTCAAAGTATGGAAAGACAGCAGGAAGTATGTAAACCAATTTATCTTTGGTTTTAGGGATTGCCAGGACCACCCGGTCCAGTGGGAGAGTCAGGGAAGCCTGGTGATCAGGTGAGCAATGAAATGTGTCTCAGGTTCATCAAATAACATTTAGAATGTTGCTGTTTGACAATCAAAATACATCATAGACTGTATAGACATAAATTAACATACAAGTCTTTCCTTTTGTTTAGGGGATCCCTGGTGATGGTGGACCAGTAGGACTAATTGGACCAAGGGTGAGTTTTCCTTGTTTTACAATTAAACAACTTCTTTTAAATTGGGTGGGACTTTGTGTGTGGTTCAGATCCGTGTTGCAAGTTCATGGGAAAAAGCAATGGATCGAGTTGAGTGGTTGGTGTCCTCCTCAAAGTCTGTTCAGATGACAGTGTCTTATAAAAATGTAGTAGAAAAAAATGTAGTAAAATGTGAAAATGTAGTAGTCTTGCAGTGCAGATCAGTGGTTCAGTCAGAAATACTTATATTTTTAACACACTGACGCTGCCTGTGTGTTCTAGGGAGAGCGTGGAACTCCAGGTGAGAGAGGGGAGCTTGGGCCTCCTGGATTGCCTGGAGCCAAAGGTATCCCAGGAGCACCTGGATCTGATGGGCCAAAGGTAAATCTGACTTGTATAGCGTTTTAATTACTATATATAATCATCTGAAGTGTCTTTTAATGAATATTTCTCGGCAATAAGTGATGCGGATATTGAAGAACTATTCAGTGAATGTACAAATCCATGTTCTACAATTTCAGTATTAATCCATTACTCACAGGGAAGTCCTGGACCCACTGGTGCTTTGGGTGATTTGGGTCCTCCAGGTCTCCAGGGAATGCCAGGAGAAAGAGGAATCTCTGGTCCGCCAGGTCCGAAGGGTGAGCGGGTAAGTAAAACAACCACATGAGTCACTAGTTAAGTGGATATGCTGTGTGTGGATATATTCAATATTTCATATCAATTTTGCAGGGTGCGATCGGAGAGAAAGGATCAGAGGGTACTCCTGGTAATGATGGCGCAAGAGTAAGCTTGACAAACTAATTCCTCCATTCGTCTTCATTATAACTGGAGAAAAATCCTTTTTTTCTGTAATGCACACATGGATTGCTGAGCCAAACTTGCAAATATATCATTATCCAATTTTTTAAATGTACCTCAGACATGTTTTTACGTAGCTGTCTAGAATAAGCAGTCAATACTGACTACAAAGGATTTGGCATTAATGTAGACATGTGGATGCTGGAAGTTGGGTGAGCAATTGCGAAGGAATTCTTTGGGAGGCTTGCATTAGCTTGTCCAGCCTCCTGAGGGCATTTTCTGTTTTTTTTAATGGGTGGATCATCTCCTAATATAGTTTCCTGTAACCATCACAGGGGCTTCCTGGACCGCTTGGCCCCACAGGCCCCCCAGGCCCAAGTGGTGAAAAGGTAAACAGATGTTCAGTATCAAAGTTTCAATTAATACTAACAACATTGTTGTTGAAATATCATCTGACAATGACATGCTCTTAACAGGGGGAACCTGGCCCTAAAGGACCACCTGGACCTCAAGGATCAAGAGCTATGCCTGTAAGTAAGCTCTAAATGCATGGTATTCATTACATAATGACACAAACAAAGCTATTATTATAAGTCCACATGTGTTTTCTGAAACACTTTTAGGGATCTCGTGGTGAACCTGGTCCGACGGGGGCTGTTGGCTTTCCTGGACCACCTGTAAGTTCATGGATTTTATCATTTAACGCTGACATTTCCATTAAGGCCCGTGTAAACTGCACTATTGATGATTCTGATCCCACACGAAGAGGCTTCAAACTATTCTTATTCCTATCCAGGGTCCAGATGGTCAACCTGGAGTGAAAGGAGAACCAGGTGAGCCGGGACAGAAAGGAGACGCTGGATCTCCTGGACCTCAGGGGCTCGCTGGACCTCCAGGGCCTGTGGTGAGTGTTGTGAATCTCACAAATGAAAATTGTACTCAAGACATTCAGAGAAAACCAGAATCCTAAAGGACGTTCCTAAATGTGCTTTTTGTCCACAGGGCACAGTTGGTGTGGCTGGACCAAAGGGTGGAAGAGGCACACAAGGAGCACCTGTTAGTATTTCTGCATATTCAGTCTCTGACATATGACACCCCTGTGATCTGCTCAAGCTTCTCTGATGTTTGGTCTCTGTAACTTGTAGTTTTGTGCTTTCACATTCAAAGTGTCCATTTTTCAGGGTCCAACTGGCTTTCCTGGATCTGCTGGAAGAGTTGGTCCACCAGGTGCAACTGTGAGTGTCCTTTGTCAATAAAAAGAGATGAAGAACTCATTTGCTTTAAAAAAAAACCCCAAGTAGTTCTAAGCCACCTTCTCATAGGAGTTGTGGAACTTTCTGTCGTTTAGGGTCCTGTTGGTCAGCCGGGACCCATTGGCCTTCCTGGAAAAGAGGGTCCACCTGGTCTTCGTGGAGACCACGGACCACCAGGACGCCAAGGAGAAAGAGGTCAGCCTGGGCCTGCTGGAAGCCCTGGAGATAAAGGAGACCCTGGGGAAGATGGACCCACAGTAAGAACTGCAGCAGCATAAAAAAAAAACACTTTCTAAAACACTTACATGAAGTACCCCTGACAAATTGGGAGTAAAGCTAGCAGAAATGGTTCAGTACTGAAGAAGTGAATACATAGATTTGCTAATTGGTCCCAACATAATTCCATTCAGCTTAGCCACATTAGCATTTTGGTGAATTATCTCTGTTTTTATGAATCAAATGAAATGAAATAGAAAATTTAACCATGAAGTCACTTCTGTTTAGGGTCCAGATGGTCCACCTGGCCCTGCAGGAACCACTGGGCAAAGAGGAATCGTGGGTCTTCCTGGACAGAGAGGAGAGCGCGGCATGGCAGGGCTACCAGGACCAGCTGTAAGTGGAGAACTGTTTTCATACTCAGCGCTTCACTTCAAAGCACATACAAGTCCAGGATGGATTGTACATTACACATTACTTTACAAATGACACAGAAAAAATGGAAGGGTTGCCTTCCTCACATATTTTACTGTGCTTATCTTTTAAAGGGTCCTCCAGGTAAACCCGGCTCACCAGGGGCTCCAGGAGACAAAGGCCCCTCAGGCCCAGTCGGCCCACCAGGAGCTAATGGACCTCGAGGTGATCCTGGCCCTGATGTAAGTTCTCACTGATAGTCATCCAAACCCTAAAATGAGCTGTGGTGTTCCAGTGGTTTCTAACAGCTCTCTGAATAGATCATCACTGATACGAGTTCTTCTTTTATGTTACTGTGCTGCCTGTCTACATATAATAGGCTAATCAGTATGGCAATAAGTATTCCTCATTCAGAATAGCCTGCATTATAGACAATTCACTTCTAGCAAGATCTCAGATAATGTGAAAAATACATTCTAACATGGTTACATTCAGTGGAAAAGCTAGGAGAACTATACAAATGAATACATAGATCTGCTGACTGGTCCCAACATAATTCCATTCAGCTTAGCCACTCTGGCATTTTGGTGAATGAGTACTCCTGAGCACCAAGAATCCAACATTGAATGAAATGAAATGGGACAGAAAATAAGTGCAGTGTGTGTGCAGTGTGATTTAATCACTCACTTTGGAGGCAGTCAGGGATTTTGGGTTTAAACATTATGTGCATTATTTTCTTATTATTATGTGCAATAGTTTTACCATGTGCAATATTGTGCAATTTTCTTATCAGGTGCTAAAACATGATTATGTGCAATATCTTGTTATTATTATTATGTGCAGTAGTTTAACCATGTGGAAAATCACTACTTATTTCAGTATTACTGATCCACTACTGATCTCTATTACAGCAATATCAGACTCCTAACCACTGTTAGTGTTATCAGAAATTCACTTAACTGTAAGTTACTAATCTATAGTATTTTTACAAGGCATTTATGTATATAGTACAGTGTATTTTTTAGTATTTTCTTTATATATACAGACTTTATATTTTTTTTATATCATTAGAATGCTGGAGCATCCCGGGTGCATCACTGAGAGCCATGAATAACCATTTACTCATATGCAGTGTCATCACACCACAACAAAAAACTTCTTTTCCAAGTTGTGCTTGTGCTCCATGCCAGCAAAACATTCATAACAGTCCTTACACGTACACAAACAAGCACATTTTGTCTGACAACAAGTGCAGCGGGAGACAGATGGAGTGAGTGTGTGTGGCATCTTTTCTCCAGTCGTGAAATCTGGACATAAATGATAACTGGAGATGCTTCTGATATGCATGGAAGCACCACATCTCAGTTCTGGTCTGAGCTTAATACCAGGTCTGAACAAGATCTTTCAAAGGGGTTTACATTTTAGATTGGTCTGGAGATATTTAGCAGAATGCTGATGTTGCCTAAATGCATAATATCTTCTATTAAATATTCAGTGAATAACAGATGTTTCCCTAAATTGAAAAATCAGGAATTTCAACCACGGAATAATTCATGAGGTGGATGAAAGATGGAGAACGTGGAAAGTTATTAACATAACTATTGACTTGTGTGTGTGTGTGACTGATAGGGACCTGCTGGTTCTGATGGCCCACCAGGAAAGGAAGGACTCATAGGAATTCGGGTAAAATCAGAGAATTTAAGACTTCGCATTTATATATATGTGTGTGTGTATATATTTAATATTATATACAGTTTCTCTGTCTCATTTCAACGTATAAACTTCCCTCTGCAGGGCGACCGTGGTGACTCAGGACCAGAGGGACTGATTGGGCCGAGAGGAGCACCTGGTCCTCCCGGCCCCGTGGGTGCCACCGGAGGCCCTGGAAAGAGAGGAGATGCAGTACGCATTCAGACATTTATAACACGCATTCAGACATTTATCTGTCCACATCAACCTGAATTATTCACATTATTTCTGCACAGGGTTCAAGAGGACCTGTAGGGCCCCCAGGTCCAGCGGGAAAGAGAGGACTTCCAGTATGAAATCTTTACGATAATCTTAAAGAAATACAAGTAACCATGTCTGTTTGTAGGAACATTGTGCATAACGTTTGCATAAAATATCGTTTGAATAAAAAGACATTAAGGCAGCTTTATCTATTCTGTTGACACATTATAGGGACCACAAGGACCACGAGGAGATAAGGGAGAGTTGGGTGATCATGGAGAAAGAGGACAGAAGGGACATAGAGGATATACAGGTTTACAGGGGCTTCCTGGACCACCTGTAAGTATTTTCTCACCTAAAGTAGCACCTTCGGTACTATGTGTTAAGTCAGCATGGACAATATTAATTAAAATGCCTATATTGACTGACTGATTGATTAATAAGCCTACATTGTATTTTTTTTATCTGATTCTTTTTCTGAAGTTCAATTACAACTTTTTTGTAATTTTTATACCGAAAACAGTTTTTACACTACCGCATTCCAAACTCGCATTCACTTAAGGCTCAGACTTAGTGGCCTTAGTGAACTGCTCATCTGAGCTCTGTGCGTACTGATGTGGTGTTGCTAAGGGATTTTAATATGCATGTAGATGAAAATTCACCTAACGATGAATGTCTGTCTCTACCACAGTGCTATAATTTTAAGCAACATTTCATCATTCCCACTCACTCTGGTGGGCATATACGTGAGCTGATATGCACTTCCAGTAGTGCTGATATTTTAATACTGGTCTCAAGTGGGTATTTAAGATCACAGCTTGATTGATGTTAAAGTTGGATTCCCCCTCATGAGGCAACCAACAGAGTAACTGTTTCATATTGAAACCTGTCGACCCAGTCTCTTTCTATTCTATTGCTCCACTATGCAACTCTCCTGTCCTGATCATATTCTGTCTCTTTACTCCTCCATTTCTGTAGTTATTGATGCACTTGCTCCATCTAGTCATTCTCTCAGTGAAAGCTGCCATGTGCCTATATAGAAAAACCAGCCTCACTGATCATTTCCAGCCATTTGCTGACCATATACAGCAATATAGAAATACCTTTAGTGCTGCTTGCTTCTCCTACATCTGCTCCTTAATTAATACAGCTAAGTGGAGGAAAAAGACAGACAGTACAGTAAACTGACTTGTGCATCCTCCAGCTACAGTGTTCTCAGGGTCTGTGGAACTCTGTGGAATTTTGTGAATAAGACTGATTTAATTTATAATTCCTTCTCAACTTTGGAAACATTTGCCTGTCTTTTTTTCTTGACCTCCCATCTCTGTCACAGTTTGAAGTATTTCAACTTACTAAGAAATCTAATTCTTCGCACTGTCAGCTTGATCCTGTTCAAGCTTCCTTCCTTAAAATCTGTATGACATCAATTATCCCCACTCTTACACATCTTAGTAACTGTTCTCTTGTCACCAGAGTGGTTCCACTTGACCTAAAATATAATCTCTTTCACCAATTCTCAAAAAACATTCAAGTTACTTGAATAATTGCAGGCCAATCTCCAATTTACTTTTATTCGCTATAATTCTTGAGAAGGTTATTGCATCCTAGTTATAGTCATATCTCAAATTAAATACTATTCATAAATCATTTCAATCTGGTTTTAGACAGTCACATAGTAGAGAGACAGCATTGCTTAGAGATGTTAATGATCTTCTCTTATGTAGGCTTACTCCTTATTTAGTTCTCTTCGATCTTAGATTTGCATTTGACTCAATATTTCATGATATACTTCTAGCTCATCTTACAGCTATTGGTGTCACGGGCACAGCTTTGACCAGGTTCAGTTCATATCTTAAAGACAGGAAGCAGTTTAGTTCAGTCAAACAACATAAGTCATGTTTGGGTTTGGTTAAACAAGGTGTTCCTCAAGGTTCTGTCCTGGGACCTATGCTCTTTAACATATATATACTGCCACTTACATAAAATGGTTTGAGATTTCACTGTTATGCTGATGATATACACTTATATTAGTACAAGGCATATTTCATATGTTCCTTCTTCCTCATTATCCACCTGTATTCAGTAGGTTTTGGAGCTTTTACTGTGTTTACATACCATATATAGCTCTTTTATTTAAAAAAAAAAACCCCAAACAGTCAGTTATCCATGATATAGACTACATTTACATCACTGTGGAATTGTGCATATTGTAACCACACCAAAATAAATATTTGAGAATCATATGCTTGTCTGTTGGGATACTGATTCAACTAATGCAAAAGTGGTTCAAATACACTGCACGTTTGTAAATGTCCAAGCAAAAATGACTCCTCTGGAAAATTAATGCTCAGTTAATCTATAAATGATTCATGTTCTGTATTTAGGGTACAACTGGAGATCAGGGACCCCCTGGAATTGTTGGGCCAAGCGGCCAAAGGGTAAGTGCCTTAATTCCAAAGCTTACAAGATGATTAATCTACTGCATGTAACGTATTAGGTGATAAACTGAAAAATTCTCACCTTGTAGGGGCCACCTGGACCATTTGGACCACCAGGTAAAGAAGGATACATTGGACAGCCTGGGCCAATGGGACCACCTGGATCAAGAGGAATAAGTGGCGAGACTGGACCAGAGGCATGTATATTTAGTTTTAATGCATCACAGGCACAAATATTCCAAAGTTGGGTTTGCCAGACCTTCAGAAAAAACATGTAGTTACATGGGCAAGGAAGAACAACAAGATTCTAGAAACATTGTGCAAAAATGTTGTATCATCTTGAAATTACTATTTTCTGCTTTTTCTCCCGATTGAACGGGTTCAGTCTTTCTGCACCTCATCAGTAAGGTCAATAAGATCTGTGGACTGTGCATTTTCCAGGAAGTTACTGAAGCCATTCGGTGACAATATGTGCATAGGATAAACTGTTTTTTCATTGGCTTTCAGACATCCTAATGTTTGCTGATCCCTCTATCAGCATGTTGCCAAAGAAGACTGATTTATCTAACCAGGCAACTTTTTTCCACTCATCAGTTCAAGCAGGAGCTTGATGCTCCTGTGCCCACTCTCATAACTCTCTCTCGCTACTCCGCGAGGGAGACGGGCTCCCCTTTTGACTGTCACAGTTTCTTCCTCCAGCTTTAGGGAGTTCCTTTCCTCTATCGCCATTAGGGGCACAGAACCGGATTCGGTAAAGCTGCATTGTGACAATATTGGTGGTAACAAAACACTACTTAAGTAAGATATGACTTTACTTGATCCACTGGAGGTGCACATATTTATGCTTCCCTGAAATTGATCCCTGAGATTTTGTAGCCCATTTGAGATAAACTTGTGGTGTGGTGTGTTCTGAGATGACATTCTGCACAAGATTGTTAAATGTGGATGTGATTTCCCAGGATATGGCCTGTCCTGTTTCCTTGGACGATTTTCACCGTTCGCCTTTGTCCCCTTTGATTCAGAAACTCTTTTCCATCTACAGGATCGGTTTTTCGCTACTTGCTTCCTTAATACTCAGTTGAAATGAAAAGCTCAGCATGAAAACCATCTGGGGGAGGCTAGTACATCAGACACCATCATGCCACATTAGAGACAATAAGGTCTATAAAGACAATAAAGACTAGAAATTCTGGTCTGCCACATTTATACCACACACCATAGTCATGTAATGTATGACAGAGGATGTGTGACTGCTATGTGCAATTTGTGTGAAATTGGCATATGTTGGCATACCTGCATTATTGAAGCTTGAGGCTGGGAGAAGCCTAGTGGGTAAAATATTTGCCTATGGACCACAAAATTGTAGGTTCAAACCCCCACTTTCTACTTCTGTGTCCTTGAGCAAGACACTTAACCCTCCAGGGGGACTGTCCCTGTAACTAACAATTTTAAGTCACTCTGGATAAGGGCGTCATCCAAATGCCCCCTTTATGTATTTTATATTTTGGTTTTACAGTTGCAGTATTTTTTCTTTATGCTAAGTGCAGACCATTTCTTTCTGATTCTTCTACAAACAGGGACCTCCTGGAGAACCTGGTCCTCCAGGTCCCCCTGGGTCCCCCGGACCCCCAACTGCTGCTATGGATGACTTGTTTGGAGGCCCTCAGGATTACGATGCTGGTCCTCCTCCTCCCGAATTCCCAGAGGATGAAGCTCTACCCAAATCCAATTCAACAGATTTGTTCCAAGCTGATCCAGGAGTACAGGCCACCTTGAAGTCTCTCAGCAGCCAGATCGAGAGCATGCGTAGCCCCGATGGCAGCAAAAAGCACCCCGCCAGAACCTGTGAGGACCTGAAGCAGTGCTATCCCATGAAAAAAAGCGGTGAGTACACCACTGAGCTCATAATGGTCATCACTGTATCAGATGCAAGGGATACAGATGCAAGGAACGACCATAACAGTTTCTGTTTCTATTCTAGCGAATATGCTGTACTCCGTTGTAACTCTGCTGTGACATTTACAGTATGTTATGAAAATGAGAAAAGTTAGCTGCTTTTGTAGAATCATAATTGCCATTTAGATGTTTTATTTGTGATGCACAGGAGAATATTGGGTAGATCCAAATCAAGGCAGTGCAGAAGATGCCATAAAGGTATACTGTAATATGGATACTGGAGAAACATGTATCTCAGCCAACCCCCCCAACATACCTCGCAAGGCATGGTGGAGTTCTCCCGGAAATAAACCTGTGTGGTTTGGAAGCATGAATGGTGGAACTTACGTGAGTAAATTTTACTTATCTAATATATAGTGGTATCTTTTATGGACTCCTGGATCAAACTTCATTTCTTCAAAATCGAACTTTACAGCAAGGAGAAAAAAAACATAACTAGGGCTGGGCACATTAACACACTATTATCACGTTAACACATTATTTACTTAACGTCAACAATTATTTTATTGTGCGTTCACTCGTTTCTTGTAAATCGTTTTACATGGGTGTGTGGAGCATGCAGCGCTCCAATGACCCTGCATTCAGTTATATAGACTTTCAGATGGAATTGGTCCCTTTTTGCAGCTGCTATTATGGTTCCGCCCACCATGCTCTGGACTTCACAAGAAATATTTGAACTGCAGAAAATGAGCAGAACCTCTGGCCTGGCTCTGTAGCTCACAGTTTAAGCTATGATCTCAAAAACCGAACTTTGTGGGATCAAACCTGAGCCTTTAACTTTATGTCTTGCATTCCACACCTCATCTGAAAGTTATATATCTTCAATAAGCTAAATAGCTTGTCAAACCCAGTAGCTCCCTTGCTTAAGCTATGGTCTCAAGATTGGAAGGTTGTAGGATCTAATCACGGCCTTACTTTTAATATCTCTATGTCACACTTCATTTGAAAGTCAAATGTCCAAAAATATGTGGCGCATCTGACCTGGCTCTATAGTGCAGTGGTTTAAACCAGGGGCTCAAGTCTGGAAGGTCATCAGATTAGTTGGTTAGGTTGCATTGGTCTTAAGAACAGAAGGTTGTGGGATGCTTTTATGTCTTGTATGTCACATTTCATCTGAAAGTGAAATGTCCAAAAAAAGGCACAATAGGTGTGAGATCCTGTGGCTCAGTGGTAAGAGCACTGCCTCTGAGACCTGGCAGGTTCTAATCAGAGCCTCTAGCTTTATGTCTTGAACATCAGCTCTCATCTGAAAGTCAAATTTCCAAAAAAAATCATGTTATCCGTGGGAACCTGTGGCTCAGTGGTAAGAATGATGCCACCAAGACCTGGAGGTTGTGGGTTCTAATCAGAGCCTTTAGCTTTATGTCTTGAACATCAGCTCTCATTTGAAAGTCAAATTTCCAAAAAAAGGCACATTAGCTGTGGGATCCTGTGGCTCAGTGGTGAGAGTGATGCCGCCAAGATTGGGAGGTCATGGGTTCGAATCCTGAGCAGGGGTCTCCACAAACACCAATACCTAAGAAAGGGGGGGACCCCCCCGGGCTCCTGAGCGATGAGACACTGGGGTTATAGAGCCTGAAACCAGAGACACCAGGGGGATGCCAAGATAAGTTCTGTGTAGCAATGGCAAGAGTTAATCTTGGGCAAAAACATGATGCTATGAGATCTTTCTTAAATGATCTTGGTTTAAACCAGAGGAACTATATCAACAAGTGACTCAGAATCATAACCAGAAGAACCCTTTTTTGATTCAGGAGGAAATTGTTAATGGACTGTTGATTTGAACCATTTGCAATTATCTGGTTTTTAAGTGCTGGTCCTGGAGTCCACCCTGCCCTGCACGTTTAAGCTCTTTCGCTTCTTTAAGAAACCACTTCAGCACAGAATGGGCTTGTTAATGAGCTGATTAGTGGATCAGGTGTGGTGGAGCAGTGAAAACACCTCAGTGTGCAAAACTGGAGGTACCTGGACCAGGGCTGAGACAATTAGAGTTCTTTGTAGGTCATGACTACTTCTGTCCAAACATTTCTAACAAAGTAAGGACAGAAGAATCGGTTTTAATTACAGCTTTGACTATAGTTTTAGTAATATATACAATATATATATATATACAATGCTAATGCATTAGTTAGCCTGCTTAGCGCCGACAATTATTTTATGGCACATTAACACAGGTTTCTTTTTAAAATCCATTTATTCCGGGGCAGTCCCAGGCTGAAGTTTCTCTGCAAACTTGTCCTTCGCAGAGGACTCTTATACCTTCAAAGCATCATACGCATTATCTAACTAAGTCGTAGGTCTTAGGCCTCCAGGCGCCAGAGCCCAATACAAATTCTAGCATATTCTCTACCAAGGAAGCACTAGAGGCCTCATGTTATGGCTATGGTTGATATGCTTTGACACGACCCCGTGACAGCGGCCTGGAGTGAAGCAAAGAGATCATGTAAGAACATCTTAATGAAAAACATAAGGTTCGCACAAAATAACAAGCTCAGTCCCTAACGGCCCCAGGACCGGTTACACAACTTTAACGATTTAGTTGCTTAAACATTTCACCGTATCATGAACCGTATATGAATCATCAAGTGAATATACTGATTTTCCCATAGAATACAGTCAGTACCTACTGTTGTGGCTGAACACCATCAAATTCAATGTTCCAGCCACAGTGTAAAGACTTTCAAGGAGAGTACAGCAGCACAGAAAGGACAGATTCCCCATGATATTCTTGATTTCAGAAGAAACTTCTAAAAACTTCTCATGATGGACAATGCAAATGCCCAAAGTCAACATACACTATATGGACAAAAGTAATGGGACACCTGACTTGTTTTTCTATAACAAACTAGATAAAACATGAATGCCCTACAGTAGCAAATAGCTTTGGTTTTATATTCGATTTGATTACATTAATGTTTAAGTGGAGATTTACAGACATATTTGAACTGTAACTGTGCAGCTGTGTTAAAGGGAACACTGCTGTTAAAAAGCTCCATATTTGTTTAAAAGGTTTAAACCAAATGTTCTTGCAGTTTTGTTCATTTAGCAGTACTTTAAATAATTAACTCAAAAGTAGTGTATTGCACACTTTTATTTTTAATTTTGCATATAACAATGTGATTAAAGATTTTAATCGTTGCCCAGCATTAATAATAACTATAATACATAACATTGTAATTGTCCTGCAATATAAAGCCTAGCTGGTGTTTCGGGGAAAAGAAAGAAAACAATAATGGAGATATGAAGAGTCGTTTAGACAGGGTCAATAAATTCTTTAGCTTAAATTACATTTTGCAAGATATTGTAAAAAGTGAAATAAAATTTAATGATGACAATGACGAATACAAGTAAGTGCAAGTAAATTTGTCTGCACTTGTTTTTGTTCAGTTCACCTATGGAAACAAGGACCAGCCACCCAACTCAGTTACAGTCCAGATGACCTTCATCCGCCTGCTTTCTAAAGAGGCCTCACAAACCATCACATACCACTGCAAGAACACTGTGGGCTACAAAGATGAAGCAACTGGAAACCTAAAGAAAGCCGTCATCCTCAAAGCCTCCAATGATGTTGAGCTGAAAGCTGAGGGAAACAACCGTTTCAGATACACAGTGCTGGAGGACAGCTGCTCTGTGAGTTTATTCCAGGTTTCCTTTTTCCTCCAGGTGCAGGGAAGGTTAGATAAGGGTTCCTAAACTGAATTGTCAGTAAATATACTTAAAAACACCAAGATTGGTTCTCAGTGAGATACCTAATTGACACAGAATGGAGAGAATTCCAGATCAATGTACATAAAAACAAAGATTAATTAGAGTCTGGCAATTTACTAATTTTCTACACTAATAAAAACAATATGTCTCTTTCTCTTCTTACAGCAAGCCAGCAGTAACTGGGGCAAGACCGTTTTTGAATACAGGACACAGAAAACAGCGAGATTACCTATTGTGGACATTGCCCCTGTGGACATTGGCGGTCCTAATCAGGAGTTTGGCATCGACATTGGACCTGTTTGCTTCTTGTAGAGTGGACAGCAGCGATGCATTGAAGAGAATCCTGAGACTCTTGAACTGCTGACATGCTCAGCCTTGTACATAAAGGTACAGCGGACTGTTCCGGCCCTGTAACAGGATATTTATTGTGCCTTTCCAAATCCGCCAAGACCTTGCAGGAGATTCCGGGTTTCCTATTAGTACATTTCTTAACCGAAGCGCAGACCAAAGAAATGTCACCTCTATTCGGCTCAATGACAAAAGATATGCGGACAGGTTAGCAAAGTCTACCAACTAACTACCTTCTGAAATTCTGTTCATTCCAATGGTCTTAAACAAAAGTGAGATTGAAAGGCTACTGTAACACAATAGACCCATTTAGAAATTGTATTTACATGTTTTCCTTTTCTATTTTGATACATTTTTTTGTTTTCCATTTAATTTTTTTTCTTTTGTTCAAGGAAAACTTATGGTGCTACAGAAGAAAGTGGAAAACGGTGTTTCTAACAAATGATATCTCTATTCTGTTGCAATGTATCATGTTTGAATGCAATTGACCATTAAAACTGAACACATTGATTCATTAGCGTAAGCTACCTCGTCTCTCTGATCTGGGATACATGTTGTAATGTCAACGCACTTCCTCCTGAAAAGCAGGGTAAGGCAAAATAAAACTCAGCCTCTCGTTAAAAGTCGCATCATTTCATTTGTTGCTCCATTACCTTAATCACATACAGGACAATTAATGCATGGTAGCTGTAAGACTTTCGTGGGTTAGTATTATTTCTTTTAGCCAATTACCTTAGAGTACTTTGCATGTACTTGGTTTCAGTCATGATATATTGAAAGACACAGCTGCATCATAAGGGCAGATCGTGGGCATGCTTCTTTTTTCTTCCTTTTTTTTAATAGGTAAAATCATAGTTAGAATAACCCATGGTTTTAACGATTAGCCATATTTTCTGAAGCATGTTACACTACCAGCCGCGCACTTTCCTTTTTTTTTTTTTTTTTTTATTTTTTAAACTGGTCATCAAATGCCCTTTGCAAAAACTGGCTGGAAAGATATTATGTATTTTGCTTTGCAAATTAAAACGTATCCATGGTGAGTCCTGTTTTCCTGTTTGTTGTCAATTATGAATATTTTTCTTGCTACTCACGGCTGTTTCAGTTACCCATATCTCTCTTCCTACATTTTTATGCATGATTTGTTTTTTGTTTTTTTTTGTAGAAATAAAGCAAAGAATGTACATTACTATGAATGAAGCATTTGACACATTAAAAAAATTGTTTTTTTTACTGTAATATAATACTAAGGCTGTTACCTAACTGCGGATGAACTGCTCTGTAGTTTGCCCGACTGGGGAATCAGCAATGAAAAATGGATTTACTACTTTCATGGATTTCTACATGTTTGGACCCTCGACAGTGTTGCAGAATTGTACTGAAGTGATCATTTTGTGAATATTATTTTAACTTAAATGTTATTTAACATGTGACCTGTGCAAACAAAGTGTAATGGTGGGATAAGCTCCTCAAACAAGCATTGAAGAGAATAAAAATACTTCTTAAAAAAAAAAAAAAATTTGCACCTTACACTTGTTTGGGAGCTCCAGCATGTCTGGGCCACATCTCCAGCGGACGCTCTTCTCTTCTCTCCCATGTCATCGCAGAGGCATCTTCAGGAAGATGTGGAGGAGGACGAGTTCACAGGGGACTGTAGTTTGAGTTCACCAGGCATGAGAAACGAAAAAACACCACACTTCCATGTTTGGAATCGGTCAAACTATGTTTTGTGGATTTTCTACAAGAAAGTTTATTTTTGAAAATATTAGTTCACAATTTCTATTTATTTAACACATTGGAAAAAAATAATAAGGGACATCTCACTACATAATACAGCACTTTCAACACACAATCGCAGAATCTACAGCTTCATCTCTGCAGATTCTTAAGAGCTGCTGGTGGGGCTGCTGTATGTAGGTCCACAGGAATCCAAGTCTTTTGAAGCTGCCCCTGCTGTGGAGAATGTGTAGAAAATATCCACATATACACTCACATCTACACACACAAGTTTAAACCATTTTTGACATTTTTTTGCAATGAACTGTATTATTTTTCCATGTCATACATCTTAATAAAACTACAAAGTAAACCATGTGTTCTTAAAGACCTGCAAATTTTTTTTTTTTAATAACCCGCACATCAAGCAGACGGTGCTATAGAGATCATTCTCTTCTTTTCTACATTAAACACGACGCAGCGGCCAATGATGGACAACAAGGTGATTTCAGAGTACTGTCTTTAATGACTACAACAGCAAAGGCTAAAATACTGCTTACAAAGTAAAAGAACAAGTAAATAACATATGGACAGAGTTTTTTTGTTTTTCCCAAAGTGCTTCCTGGTGCAAGAATATACTAAAATATATAATACCAAATTAAAATGCAATACAAGTACACATTATTATGCAAATAATCCAGCTATGTAGTTATAAAAGTCCAGTTAAGAAAATATTACAATGACTCCATCGCATGTGATCTTTCTTAGTAAAAGAAGGGTGAGCTTCCAGTATGAACAGGTTTGTTAATGCATTACTTTGTTTTTTTTAGGTAAAAGTAACTATGTTAAAGCTGCATGCCATGTTACAATGGACTTTTGTCAGGAATACTGATGAAAAAAGAAAGGTGTGTGTGTGTGTGTGTGTGTATGTGTGAACATGGTGAAGAACAGGATGAGTTCTGATACTGGATCCGATGTTTTCGCCACAGGGTATACCATCATTAGGACTATCTACATCCTTCAGTGCCTGCACACGCAAGGGGCCTCGAAACTACATGACTTCATTACAGTTCTTACAAAAATAGTGATCTGGCGTTCTGAGTTGAATATACTTTTTTGTAAACCAAATTCAAATGCAAATACATATAAATCTCAAGATGAGAACATTGACATCTTGACTGTAGACCCAAGTTTGGCACTTTAATACAAATGGGGCTAACAGTTACGTAACAAAAACGTCTTCTTGGCATCAGCAGCGACCATCTAACGGATCGAGGGAGAAGACAGTGCCCTCCACTGTTAGTCCCATTTTGAACCCCTCCTGAAAAAACAGACAGGAAAGAAAGAAATGTGTAACGGTTTGCTTTGCTCAGGTACATACAGTAAACCGTCCTCAGTCATGTGAGCAGTGATAGCCTGGTCTTCCCAAAAGCACCTCGACTCCTGGTAGAGTGAGCATTACACTGAACACTCTCTCTACCTGCTGAGATCATCTTTAACCCTTTTAGTAAACTGGACCTAATCATTTCGGAACTCATGCATCACCATAAATAGTCACCAGTGAGAAATCGGCCTACAGAACTGAGGAGGAAAACCTGAAGGAGGACTTGGTGTTCTGAGAAAAGGCCAGGCAGTCACAGTCATCAAATCACTGAACTGACAAACACTGTCAGTCATAAGATACATGGAAATAACATGAAACCACATCTGTTTTATCATACCTCTTTTTATTTCCATTTTTTTATTTTTATCAAGGCCAAAATGACTAATAAATAACATGAAATAGAGCAATTAACTTTAACGCGGATCAGCAGTCGCGGTTTCAGTCCAACGTGGATTTTTTCTGAGGACCGAATGAATAACTGTTCGCTGAAACCCCACACTAACGCGGAAGCTGCAGGTATCCTCTGCATTTTTTTTTTGCTTTTGTGACGTCCGGGCCTCGTCCGCCACACCCCCTCGTCCTCATGCTGGGTTGCTAAGCACTGTGCCCAAACATAAACAACCAGCACGAGGACGAGGGGGCGTGGCGGGCCACCCCCGGACATCACAGCTTTTTTCGTGGCAAAATATAAATTTTCAAACATTTAATTGCTAAATTAAGAAAAATATAATTTACTAATTTTGTAACATAAATATTAATGTAAATTCAGCTACATTTTCACATAAATATAACTATACAGTTTATGGAACTGTCCAGAGAACACAAGGAAAGCGCGTCTTGGGATGGTGAAATGCCGCTGGAGCATCTCGAGTGTTCTCGTGTTTTTCGTTTTGTTCTTCTTAAAGCCCTGTAGTTTTTATTACTGTACATTAAAACTGTATTTATTACTGTATTTACCTGCTTATACCAAAGAAAACACGCTGCATGAATTACAGTACAGTCTATACCAGAGGTTCCCAAACTGTGAGGCGCGCCCCCCCTGGGGGGCGCCAAAAGATTTAAGGGGGGAGAAGAAGGGTGATTCAAAAGAAGAAAGAAAACCGTTGGTTTC
>JBBPCY010000002.1:514944-526134 GCA_037974405.1 Brachyalestes nurse | reverse complement strand
AGTCATTAGTTACAGAGACAGTCTCACAGTCATTAGTTACAGAGACAGTCTCACAGTCATTAGTTACAGGGACAGTCCTACAGTCATTAGTTACAGGGACAGTCCCCATTTAGCAACTGAAGTATAAGTGTCTTGCTCAAGGACACAAAGGTAGAAAGTGGGGGTTGGAACCTGTGACCTGTGACATTGGAACCATGTCAATATTTCCAAAACTGTAGAAGGAGAAGAGGCACCAAACTGCTTCCGCAATCACACTAATAAACTTAACTTACTCACTTGACTTAACTGACTTCTTTGATATCTTGATGTGAAAGCCATTGTCTGCTCACATGGAATAGGTTGATGAAACATCTGCAGTACGGTTGCGAAATGTTTCTTACAGATGTTGTGAATGTCATCAATAACAGCTGGAATACTGCGCAACAGGTCACTGTTGAAACAGTAAGCATTTTAGAGTAGGTTTGAAAAGAGAAATGCATCAAGCCACGATGATTTCTGAACAATTCCTGGAGCCAAAGCTAAAAGTAATGTTATGGCCCATATGATGGCATTTCCTCTTAGGGGAAGTGGTGAGTCCGAGTGGACGAGGGCATGTTAGAACCTGTACTGAAACAGGCAGCAAGAGAGCTAGAGAATGAGACACATGGGCTTCCTAATGGCTGGTTCACGATACTTCTGCCTGTCCTTCTTGTTACTGGTCTTCCTTATCCTTCTACTGATCAAGTGGCTCTCCTAATAAAATGTCCAAACTAAGAGCTTCAGGTTGGTAGACTCATAGTTATAATTACAATGCAACTCTTCTGCTGACTTTTTTTTTTTCATCTGATTGTAACTACTACACCCTGAGACATTCCCACTCTGTTAAAATGAGGCAATATTCTAACTTAAAGAAGTAAGTAATCTCGGTTAACTTAAAATTTTGAGCAATTTGAACTTTTAATAGTAGATTATTAGTAGAACAATTATCGCAATCTGTTAACTTAGTACTCGGAATTCAGCTAAGTCAAATTTATACTTACATTTAAGGCATTTATTTATACGTTTTATGGCGACATGTAAATGTGCAGTATAGCATGATGTTTAAATATAAAACACTAGTAAATAGGTTGACTTAAATGTTTGAAAATCACTTCAGATAATACATGAATAGAATGAATACTTTTACATCTACCTTGTTTGGTCTGGACCTTTCAGTTTTATCCAGACCAGAAAGGTGACCAGGTCCAGACCAAAGGACCAACATATGGCCCAATCAAAAGAGGTTATCAGCCTAAGAACAAGATTTTAACTTTTTTTTTTAAACTTTTTTGTGTTTAAAGAAGATACTTGATATCTCATTCACCGTCATCTAATCACATTCCGTATCCAATTGTTCATCTGACAAACACAAACATATTGTTTCTGAAGGAAAAACCAAGATAAGGCACTTAGAAACAAATCAATGCTGGACAACAAGTGTTTTTAGCCTTGAAGCTACAGGAAAACAGTGAGCAATTAATCGACCACTTGTCTGGTAGTGGAACTACAGGGGATCGAAACGGAGGTCTCTGCAGTCTGAAATGTAAAATAACCCTGCCACTGTTTAAAGAATGACATGTTCGATTTTAATTAAACTGAGTGGCCAGCAATTAATTGCAAATCATTACAAAAACAAAGAGAAAAAAAACCCTAATGGATTTTGCTTCGGCGCTGGAAGATGGATTACGATTCAAAGCCGCATCACTGGTCAGGAAATTAGGTGCCAATGCAAACCCCACCTTCTGTTTATGGTGCGACACTGATCGTAATTAAGTTTTTAAACCGTCAATTACACACAGAGCATTTTTTTTAAAGATGAACTTAAAGCCAATAAAGCGATCCATTCAGATCTCACCCAACCAAGAAACCTCACCCACTTTCTGTGTCCCAAGAAGTTCAGCCTGACTCACAGAGTAAAAGAACATTTCTTGAGCTTATAGCGAATGGCACATACTGATCAGGTCAGCTGGGCCTCACTTATTGCAATGAGTGCCTAACAAATGTCCTACTACTGCAGACTAAGGTCCACTCTAGAGGAGAAGAGTACAGAAGAGCCAAGAAAAAAAAAACTGAATTAAAATGAATGCAGCAAGCGAAAATGCCACAGGCTACACACACACGCCCAACAGTAAGGTGCCACCATGACATTTAAGCTTTGGCCTTTAAGGAACAGTTGGTATTCTTACATAAACAGAAAGAGCAGACACAGAAGGAAATAGTCTTTAGAGTTCAGAGCTTTGGTTGTTTTTCTTCATGGCATTTCCTTTAGAAAAAACATCAAATAAAAACCAGAAGTTGCCACAGTGACTTAATCTTGAATTAATCTTTGATATGACCCCCATCTCATGATATTCCCTGATTTACTGTCATGCATTACAGATCTGATTTATCATGAAACCATTATTCTAATGCTACTCTTATGCCTTATGTTTATTCTTGTGCCACAGCATAACTTCTCAGTGGCTTGAGAATCATCGCTACCGAGTGGAGATCAACTCAAGTCCACCTCTGAGGCCCATTTTCCATTTGAGAGCATTTCTTGCGTTTGGGATGATTAATAGAGATGTTATAGCAGGAATGTGATAAGCTTCAGAATGATGTACTGTCACATTACTGCCAGCGTGCCATGATCAAGCTCTTATAACCATCATTATAGGGCAGTGCCTCCACCGCACCACTGCTATTTCACATCTTAGGATTCCATTTCCTGGCTCCCGAGTGGCACAACTGTCTAAGAGTTGGTTCTATCAAGCAATCGGAATTAGATCCCTGGTGGTGCTGCAGCCATCTTTGGTTGGGAGTCCAAGACGGCTTAATTGGCTTCGCTCTCTCTGGTGTGTAGGATGGACCCCATCTCCTCCCCATCACTCAGTGTGATGCTCGCTAGCCTGTTACCTGAATTGGCAGTTAGTGTTCTCCTCCAAGTGTGTTAAGCTGTTTATAGACATTGCTTTGGTGGCAGCTCAGTGGAGCCTCACATGACTTGGAGAAAACGCATGCTAGTCCTCATCCTTCCAGTGTTGGTGGTACCGCATGGTGGGGAAGTCCTAGCTAGTGGGTGCAATTGGAGATGACTGAATATGGCAAAAAAAGAGGATTTAATTTTAACCGATAGCCATATAAGAAACACGACAGCAGTTTTTAAAGTAACCTGCGTAGGTATTCATCCAGGACTTTTCGAGGAGCAACATAATTTTTCACGAAACTTTTACTTGCAACGTCACCCAAACACTCCAAGTATCACAATGTGAGCCTTTGCACTACCCAGTTATGTGCACTGCAAGTATGTATATATTACTAACAGTATTAAAAACAAAGTTTTACTGGCCAAGCTAGTGGTATTGGTTTGATTCCTTTCTGTGTGCAGTTACTGCACTATGGATTTCCTTCGGGAGCTCTGGTTTCCTCCCACAGTCCAAAGACATATCTGGTGAAATGGAGATGCAAAAATACCCCTCGCTGTGTGTGTGTGTATCTGTGTGTGTGTATGAATGTGTAAGTGTGTGTGTGTGTGAGTGTGTGTGTGTTTGTCTGCCCTGTGATGGACTGGCAACCTGTCCAAGGTGTTACTCTGCCTTTCGCTCTGTAAGCTCTGGAATAGGCTCCGGCACCCCTAACCCTGGTTAAGGATAAGAGGCTGAGATAATGGATGGATGATCGACTGAATGTGAGCTGCTGTGTGCACAACACAGTGGCCTGAGCCTGAAGCTCCATTTCTGGAAAAAACAAAAAACAAACAAAAAAAAAACCCAAAATAGGACAGACAAATTAATTTAGAGACCTCCTCTAATGATGCTGGCGTTATTAAACTGTAACTGCGAGGTGCACAGGGAACGGCAGACTGTAACTAATTATTCCATTCTTCATTCTTCTGTCAAAAAATAATGATTACTTTGCTCTAATGTTAAAGGAAACACACACAAACACAAAAATCACAGAATACACATATTCATTACTTTAACCCTGCGAAACATCAGAGCACGGCAAGGCCTTTTCATGCTGATTCTGCTCGGCCTGAACCCATGTTTATTATGCTCTAAATCACAGGCACTGTGGCTATCTAATGTTCTGTGTCTGGTAATTGGATGCGCAGCCCTCGTACAGTTTCCCGGAGAATTTGGGGCCAATTATCTCTTTGTGATCAGACAAACAGTTTCGCTGCCTCTCCACTGGTCCCCATGGACAGCAGGTTCTGGGCATCTAACTTATAAACAACAATTAAACCTGGTCAGCCTTTCAGCAAGACTAGAGAGCAGGGACAGAAAAATCTAAGGTTTCCTTGATTTAATCAGACCCTGAGAGACAGGGCTCTTTGAAGAGCCGCATGACGGACAATTCCAAATGAGCTCATGATAAAAGGTATTATAAAGAAAAATTTTTCATTGCAGGGGTTTTCTTTTGATTGAAGCAGGTTTGGTGTAATTGGAGACAGTGAATAAACAGACAGGGCTAAAGAACAGCAGAAGGAATGCTCTGAGGTATCAGGATGTTGGCAGTGGTGCTCTGAGGCTGATAATTTGTAATACAGCGTTTAGGTGGGTCAGATTAGAGAGAGAACCAAGTGAAACTGCTGAAATACAGGAAATAATTAAAAGGAAGTAATTTGACCACTACTGACAAATCAGCTTCAGTGCACAAGAACATATCCATCATTAAAGAAAAACTTCTGGCACGTTTCCACTAGCAAAAGGAGCCGTGCCATTACTAATGAAGCGACCGGTACCCGAGCCGAACCCGAGCTGCTTGACGGCAAGGCCAAAAGTGGGCCGCAGCCAAGCTGACTGCATCACTGCTTTCTGATTGGTCAAATGTAAAGAGGGCATAGGCTTTAAGTGTCTCTGCAATAAAACAACAATGAAGATGTAAACTAACAACTGGCGTACAAGCTCTACTGTCTGTTTGGGCTGAAGATAAATTTCAGTGGGAATTTTCTGCAACACTTACAAATGTATCTTTAACTCTGTGAGAAACGTGAAGGAGCACCAGGACGTCACTAACAAGTTCTCTGGGTTCGGTTCTCATCACACGGATAAAGAACGCAGAGAAAACATTAAACACTCAAACAAGACTATAAATAATAAAAGACCACAATAACAAAAGCAGCTCGGATGGAAAAAAAAAGAAACAAAAAAACAACTTTCCACTGATACGACTTAATGAACAACAACCGGAGATAAACTGTGAGGAAAGAACTGCACTGCTGACATGTCAGAAACAGTTACCAGGCTGAGATACACTGGAAAAATCAAAGCATGCTGCAAGTTCCATGCCATCGCAGTGCAGTTTGGATACAGGATGGTTCCCATATACCAGTGGAAAAGAGGACTTCACAATGGTGATGAAAGGAACACACATCCATCCCATAAAGATCCCTCACAGAAAGTTATCACATAAAACCATCACACTTGTTGATGCTGGAGAGGTAGCTCTGAAATGTGCAGGTTCACTGGTGGGTTTGGATGGCCATGTGCTGTAGACACTATTGCCTGGATCCATTCACCACCATTGTAAAGAAATCTGAGTGTGTGGGCTCCTCTACAATGAACTATTTCATATCAAACCCACTCGGAATGACTGCCTGAATCTTAATCACTGAATTAATTTAATGTGATAAAATGAGCTGAATTCTTCTTTAATGTGTCATTTGCAGATGGCATGGCCCCTGCCCCTTTATACACATATCATTTACATCAACTGTCTTCATTCATGAAGATGAGCTAATAAATGGAAATCACCTGACAAGGCTCATGAACCAGGGCTTGGCCTCACAGACGAGAGGCACTATGCCCCCTACTGGCATAACTGGTTCCATATGTGGGTGCAAATTTCCTCACTCTTGTAACTATAGAACCTACACAATAGTTTCATACTGAATCAGTTACTGAAAAGTGAACACTGAATAATTCAGAGTGGGGACTGAAAAATCCATAATGGTTTTGGAATACTTCTAGTGGATACTGAATAATTCACTATAGTAAGTGGATATTTCTGGCACATTCTGAATCATTCATAGTAGACCCAAAGTAATACATAACAGATGCTAAATAATTCATAGTAGATCATGGATCATTTATAGGAGTAGAATATTTCATTAATGCTAATGAATTTCTAGTAGATACTAAAACATTAATTGCAGTTACTAACTCAAATCAGATGCTGAACAATGAACAGTACTGAATAATTCACCGTAGATGAAAAAATAAATCATAAATCCTGAAGAGCAGATGCTGAAAAAGTCATTGCTTTATCATAAATACACCTCTGGAATAAAATAAGAGACCACTGCAAAAAAGCTCAGTTTCTCAGGTTTTATCTTGGAGAGGGGGGTCGAGTGTCCATTTGATGGAGAGTTGGGGCTTAATGGCACTTAATATTCAATAATATCCACAAAGAAGGTCGTCGACTAAAAAGTTTGCCGAGTCATTCTTTCATGTTCAAGCGCAGGCCTTCTAAGGCTAAATCCGCCACGAGTGCACATCTGATGCTCCAGCCTTTATCTCTATATACTTTCTACTCACTGAAAGACCAAAGAAATGATAAAGACCCACGTCTGCAACCTCAAACTTGTTCAGATACAATCATCTACCATTTTATTAGAGGAATTTCTCATCATTATTATTTATTTATATATATTTTATATATATTATTGATGATTTTGATTACTTAACCTCAAGCCAAACACTTTTTTTCAGTACCAGTTCCAGTTCCGTAATATTACAGTCAAATGTACACACTCAATTTACAGAAACATCAAAGACGACACTGTGAATAATGACAGTGAAATTCCTGGATGGTCATTTTAAAATATAATATGACTGTAAACACCTCTAATAAATGAGAGAAAATGAGTTTTATTATAACTTCATCTTTTCTCTGGGCAACATTAACAGCTTATTTTGGTTTCAGAACATAATGAGAAATCCAACATGTCAATTAAGCTGAACCACAGGGAGCAGCTGGGCCTCTGGGCTAAAAACAGATAACTGTGTACAAGACACAGACTTCATTAAGTGTATTTGTGTAGAGATGATCTTTTAAGTGGATGGATGGTACGACCTTAATTCTTTTGTAAAAGAAAAGAACAGAAAATGTTGAGAGACTGATCTACAGCACAGAGGAGTCCAGATTTCTGGTCCTCAGAGGGAGTCTGGTAGTGGCTGTCTTTAGACTGCGGTAGAAAAAAGTGGGTTGTTTCTGTGGTTGTCAGTTAATCTTGAGAAGTAATCTTCAGTTCTTTTACTTTTGAGAGTGTTTTTGTAAATTCCACCGTACGCAGTTCACTCCATTTCCATTCTGCTCATCGGTAATCTCTGGTTATTTTTCACGGAAGTGGCTTTGACTGTTTCCTCAGACAGTCTTGGTTTTTGATGGGATAACAGTTTTAGCACAAGAGTCTAGAAATACTGCAACACTGCTTCAGTCCAAAGGTGTTTAGCTGTGGCTGCATCCAGCATTTTAATCCTCTTAAACTGTGGTTCCAAATGTGGGCGCAAAATTCAATACTTCACTAATACCTACAGAATTTACGCAGTTCTTTACTACAGAATTTACACAATTTATATAGTTTCAAACTGAAAAATCCATAATGGTTACTGAATATTTCTAGTGGATACTAAACACTTCATTGTAGTTACTAAGTATTTCTGGTAGATAAAAAATAATTCATTGCATTTATTGTGTATTTTCAAACAGATGACGAATGATTAATTGTAGTTACTGAATAATCCATAGTAGAATTCATAAATGGTGAAAAAAAAAATCATAGTACATGCTGAGTAAGCCATAGTTCCTACTGAATCATTCAAAGCAGTTACAGCAGATACTGAGTACTTCATAGATCAAGAATATTTCATAGCAGTTATTGTTTTATTATGGTTACTGAATATTTCTAGTAGATACTGCATGATTCGCAATACATAATGAATAATTAATAGTAAATAGTAATAGTAAAAAATTAATAGTAATAATTCATAATAAATGTTGAATAATTCATGGAAGTTATTGAATAATTCCAAAGATCAACAACTAAACAATAAGCCTTAAGTGTTAATCTTTAAAACCAGTCATTTAAAAATCTGTCATAATATTGGAAAACAACTTCCAGATAATAGACAACCAGCTTGAAAATATGGGAATCTTGTTTACAGCATTTTTCTGGTAGTTCTGTTCCAGGGAAACCACTTTACTCCTGAATATTAGACTCAGGAGCCAGCGGGACACCTCAGTCATTTACTCCTCCATTAAACACTCGCCTCCTGATGGCTTTTCTGTTTTTGGGTGACCTATAACAGATCAATCATTCTCTGCTATAACGAATAATGGACACGGTAAAGGACATCATGGACAAAACAGTAAAGTCCCTATATTCCAGATTTAGACAGTTCTGTTTCTTATCAACAGGCACATTATTTCATAAACAGTAATGATCAGTGTGGTGAAAATCGTCAGAACCGCTGATCTCAACACTCATTACCCTACGGCTCGTTATTTATTCTGCATAAACGCTATGCAAATCTTCCTCATGGATCTCCACTCTGCCGCTCCTCCAAGATTTATGGCAGCGGCGAAGGCAATATTGACCAGCTGTAATAATGAAATGCCACGCGATGACTCTGCAGACGCCGTGTGTGCAGGTGAAACATGACCACATTACCACATCGACTCCGGGCTCCGCTCTCGTTATGAGCAGCCCTCATTATCTCCCACACGCCACCGGGGGCTAATGAATGCACGGTCACAAAATGATTAGAGTTTCTCTTTGGTAAATGTCAGTTCTGATGTGGTCATGAAAGCGATGGATGGACCTTTGTCACTCGGTAAAAGGCTCTAGAGCTCCGTTTTCTTTTTTTGTTTTTTTTTCCACGCCAGATGGCTGGATGTCCTTTTGTAATTCTCCACAAAGCAACAGCTCTGCTCTGTGCATCAGCACTCAGACAGCTGAGACAGAGGGGACGTCTGTGCAAGGCACGGGGCTGAAATGTTCTTCAGATATGAGTGCGTTGGGTTTAAAGTGACAGTTTCGTGTGAGTTTACACAATTATCCCATTAGCCAAGCCAATTTTCTCCCTAAGTTTGTCATCATCAGTTCCTACTCACTAACTACGGCTGCTTCCTATCAACACTTCCCAACTGGAAGGGTGAAGGCTAGTATGAACCCCCTCAAAGTAGTGTGAAGATCTTCACCACATCTTTTTGAACTGCCACTAATACAATGTTATTGTAAAGCTCAACACGCTTGGAGGAGAACCCTAACCACCTATTCTGTTATTCAGTTAAGAGATGCCCTGGCAAGCAGTACACTGAGTCAGGGATGTCAAACTCTGGTCCTGAAGGGCCGTTGTCCAGCACAGTTTGATGGTTCTCCTCCTCAAACACATTCACTAAACCTGACAGTAACTGGTGAGGTGAACCAGGTGTTTTTGAACAGGGATATCACCAAAACCTGCTGGACCATGGCCCTCCAGGACCGGAGTTCCACACCCCTGATCTAAGTGATAGGAGGGGGTGGGTTGGAGGTGATGTGAGAGGGGAGCTCCATCAGATGCACTTAGAGAGAGCAGAGTTAGCCTTGGCCTTGCATGAGCTCACCAACTGAGTTATTTTATTATGTGTATGTTAAAAACCTTGAGGTAAGTGAGTGCACTGTGTTTGAATGCTAGAAGAACTGAGCATGGCTTATTATGCTAAAGAGCCAGTTGCCTCTTTCTGCTGACGGAGCACTTTATTCGAGTTCATGTTTTTTATTCATTAAATAAAATGCAAGTTTGGCCCAAAAGAGATCAAAAACTGCGACTCGTGGCTGATTTTTAGAATGACTATGTTTCCATACTGGCATTTCCAGTACAGGGGGGGTCCTGGGGTTACGACAGTCTTGACGTACTACAAGTCTACCCCACTCACTCCCGTGAAAAAAGACAAGAGTGTTTCGGTTTACGCCATTAGCGTCATACTTACGAACTATGTGGGCGAACTAGTTTGGAACTCAGGTGTGTTTCAGCTTACACCAAAATTCGGGTTACGTCACCGCTGTAGGAACAGAACTGTGTCGTAACCCGAGAACCCTCTGAACTTTCTTTCAGCCAAAGTTCTTTACAAATGTGAAGAAAACTGAAAAGAAAATGCATGAATGGTGCACCAATACTTTCAGGGCAAAAAGGAAATGTGTTTTGCCAAATGATTGCTTTGATGTAGCCACCCTGCAATAACTGACCTCATAATGGACATCCTTTCTGAACATGTGAGGCTCGGAGAGGAGATAAGAACTGCACTGCGCTGAGAAATGTCTTTCATATGAAACAAGATCATGTGACCAGAATGTGACAGCTTTACAAGAAAGCAATCAATTCCACATCATCTGCTGTCAGACAGGTGGGAAAATCTGAGGAGTAAAAAAAAATAAAAAACACACCTCTGATTGACCCAGAAATCTGTTTCCTGATCACATCAAACTAAGTCAGAGCGAAAGAAAATCTAATGGAGAAATATTAACAGTTTATTCAGGGATGCCTGGCAACATTCATTTAGAAGAATGACTGAGACGGAGGGAGGTGCAGGCGGATATGGCAAGATGTAACCACCATTTAGAAGGAAAGAAAGAAAGAAAGAAAGAAAATGTGTTGAGTGGCCTGCTGACCTGCTCTTTGCCAAAAGAAGAGAGAGAAAGAGAGAGTGAAAGAGAGAATGAGAGAGAGACACAGAGCGACAGAACGAGAGAAACAAAGAGAAAGAGAGACAGAAAGTGAACGAGAAAGACAGAGAAACAGAGAGAGGGAAAAGGAAGAAAGAGAGAGAAAGAGCAAGTGAGACAGGGTGAAAGAAAGAGAGAGAGAAAAAGCAAGTGCGAGAGAAACAGAGAGAGAGAGAGAGAGAGAGAGAGAGTACTGAGAATTAAAAAGAGCAAGAGCAAGTGAGAGAGACAAAGAAAGAGAATGAGAGAAAGCATGAGAGAGAGTAGAGACTGAAAGAAAGAGAGACAGAGAGAGAAATAGAGAAAGGGATAGGCTTTACCGATCCAAAAAAGGTCCATCAAATTCTGGATGCATCTGAGACTCACTTCAGTTTAAAGCATTAAAAATCCAGGAATTGAGTCCAGAAGAGAGTCCTCTGTGCCAGCTGGTACTGAAGCTCACTAACTCACTAACAAACACTAACACACATCACGCTCAGACCAGC
>JBBPCY010000002.1:480400-494230 GCA_037974405.1 Brachyalestes nurse | reverse complement strand
CGCGAACTAGTTCATTTTTATTTGAATGAACTGTATTTTGAACTAGTTCTTTTTCACTGTGAACTGGCACAACACTGGCTACAGGCCTTAGCACTGCCAACATGGTCCGGAGCCAGTTAGAGACACTTAAAATCCTACACTTTGTTTCTGTAATTTGCAGTAGTGCTCAGCGGTTAAAACAGGTGGCTCTCAATACCTACACAGTCTGATTAAGGAGAATGATTTTGTAAAGAGGTTTAACATAGACTGAAGTGAAACTGTTTTCATTTTAAATAGTTTTTTTCATGCCAGTAAAGTACTTTGTGCTTTGTAGAACTGTTTTCTAATCTTTCCTCCTAGGTATACACCACTGTTTTTTTTTCTGCTGCTGTATTTAGGCACAAACCTGAACTAGTCAGCTTGTGCCCAGTGTTGGCTAGTGGAATTAACAGTCCACTAGTCTATGCAACCCCTCATTTCCACAAGGAGGGACATGATGATGGCATGCATTGTAGCTCATGTCTCTGATCTTTAGAAGGTCAGTCGTATCCCTGAGTAGCATAAACACAACACACAGAGGGGACATGCTGTTTGCGACAATTGACCTCCACATTCTGGGAAACGTCAGACACTTCTCCGCTGCCACTTGTGTGTGAGGCCATGAGGGGGACAGGGCAGAGACAGGTGCTGATATCTGGGAGGGGGGCAGCCTTCCACTTGAAGCCCACACATATGTGTATTTGCAGCTGTAAAGTAGCCCAGTGATCCAGCAGAGCCACAGGCAGCACATCACCTATGATTCTGGGGTGCAGAACAGTATACAGTAGCTCGTTTGTGCACCTGCAAACTGCAACAGTGCAAATGCTTGTTTCTGGCTCACAGTTCTGCACCTATTAGTTATATGCAAATGTTTAGACTACATATTACATTGCAACTAAAAACAGAAGCTAGACAAAGTTGCTAAAGGAAATACGATAACAGATAGACAGATAGATAGACAGATAGATAGATAGATAGATAGATAGATAGATAGATATATCGATAGATAGGTGGAAGATAGATAGATGGATAGATAGATGGATAGATTAAAAGGAAGAAAGAACAAAAGAAACAGCGATGAATAGATGAATTGAGGGAGAGAAAATGAAATAGAGGCAGGAAGAGAGAGAAAGAGAAGAAAAAAGAAAGAAAGAATGAGAGATAGATGGATAGACAAAGAGAGAGAGAGAAAGGGAGAGAGAGTGAAAGACAGATAGATTGATAGATAATCATGAACCATTGCAGAGAAATAAAGCTCAGTTTGAATTGGTATTGAAAAGGTATTGGCACCCTCCATTCCTATGGGAAAAAAGTGTACGAGTACAAAAATACATGGCCAGCGTGTCAGTAATAAGATCTTCGCAGCAGAATTGGAACGAAGTTTCTACATTAAGCGGTTCGAGCCACATTAATCCTGGAAGAAGAAGAAGAAGAAGAAGACTTGGGATAACAATAGATAGTATACCACTGCATGCTATCTAATTATGTGAAATTGAAATGAAGAATCTAACAATGCAGTCAATCTAATAAATTGCATATTATTGATTTTTAGATTTTTTTAAAGAATACTGTAAGAATCTGGAACATATTTTAAAAATTGTGCATGTTTACAGTAAGTGAAATTCTCAGTTTATGAGCAGAAATGCTTGAAATTCAAAATTAGTCCGTCAATTATTCACTGCTAAAAACATTTTTAATATTATTACAAATTGTCTGCTTTTAACAATACGTTTAAAACCTGCTAACTCTCGTGTTCTAAGGGTTAAAGACCTGAAATCCTGCAGTCTGGCGAGAACGAATCAGATGCAGCAAAAACGATGCGCCAGCATTATGGTGAATGCAACACGGTGCCAAGTGCTGTCAGTTTCTCATGAAGAACAGTTCCACGGCCGGAGCTGATGTGCGTCAGCCAGCGGGCTCAGTGATGACTGAAAGTGTGTGACCCTGCATGAAGACAGGTGCATCACACTCAGAGGCCCAAACAGGAAGTGTGAACGGAGGGATAAAGGCAGGACATAGCAGGGTGAGTGTAACCCGAGCTAGTCCCATACCTCTGTGTGGCTCCAGTGCAGGCCCTGCAATCTGTGTGACAGTTCGATGTAGTAAAAATGACTGCTGGGAACATAGATATAGGGTGGAACCCAACACCCAACTGTAAAGTCCTTAAAAATAGCTTGAGTTCCATCATGGCATCTTTGACAGCTCGAAACTAAAGCTGTCAACAGCTCTCCAGGAGGTAATAATGGCTTTCTGGTACAAGCTAAAGACACTTATTCCTTTTTGCATGCAAACAGGAAAGGAATGAAACTTCTTTGTCTTGGTGCCAAAAAGAAAAAAAACATTTCTTTATTGCAAATTGCCAAATCAAGACTGTAACAACCAACATAAAACATTTATTTTGCTCCAGTTTCGCACATCCGTCCCCCATATCCTCAAAGGGTCTTAATGCTGGAGCGAAAAATAAGATTTCATGTGGGGATCCTTTAATAACGGAGAGAGTGACAGTCAGTCAAGTTCATTCATGAGCTGCTGAGGGTCTCGGGGAGCTCATCTGTCCATGGAGTAAAACACTTTTGAAACGGAGCTCTGAAAATGCCTCATTATTCGCGTGAGCGACACTCTAAATGTGCTGTGCTAAATGCAATTTTTTTCCTTCAGGGCCATAAGAAGTTAATATTTCTTCAGGGCTTAAGAAAGACCTACTTAGCATCATGTGTTTCCACCTAATTAATTCATAGACGCTCACCTCCTCCTCTTCACCTGGTGAATCACCTCCTGGTAGTAAGTCAAAACAGTGTTTGAAGTGGTATATTTTTGAAGTCATTTTACTGCTCATCTGAGTCCCTCCCTCTGATGAAGGTCAATCCTCAGAGTCTGCAAGGTCTGGAAACAGTCTATTATTTTAGTTCATTTTTATTTAGTAGAATCATGATTGTATTCAAACTCTGAATGTTCTGCTGTACTCCTCTTCCTTTTTTAAGTTTTTGGTTGTAAACAAGCAGTTTCTTAGGCTATCAGGTGCTGGACTGAAGCCCTATCATATCAGATTAACCACCAAGAAAATTAATAAGTGACCCCAAAAAGTACTGGTTTGCATCCCCCACACCCTCCATTCAACAGATGTTTGGAGGTGGCTAAGATACAAAATGATACCTAGTTTAAGATTAGGTTCTTATGTCTTTTATATGATGTCTGCATTTAATATAGAATGGTTAAAAAAAACTAATATAATGCTGTTAGTAATATAATGCTAACTTTCTTAGCATAATTCTAAAATATTAGAATCGCATGGGGCGCTAGCAGAAATTAGCATGCTATTACAGTTGTGTTTTTCATTGTAAATCTTGTTAGAAACTAAACGGTTAAAGAACTAAAACATGAAAACTGTTGGTGGTTTCTAAGCAGATGAGGGAAAGTGCACGAGTCCATGGGGTCTTCAGGAGCCTGACTAACATAATTTGGAAGTGACAGAGTAATCAAACAATTACATTTTGATCAGGTGGGACTAAATTCACGAGAAAAGTAGTCACTCAAAGCCTTCAGGAAGTTCTAGATGTGTCACAGACTGTGAATAGGAGTCGTAGTCTAACCAAGTTTACTGAAAGAGCCCATGTAAAACTGTTACATACAAGGTAATATCTGTTACCAGCTTCACACAATGTCTTTCAAACGCTCCAAATAGCCGTGTTTATTAAGGAACAAAAAAAAATGCTGTGCATTGCCTTAAACTTAGTGTTGACATACAGACATACTGGCACCAGAAGAAATTAGCCTTATCATATAGGTGTTCCTTTTTTACATTTATAGCTTGAAATGAAGGCCTAACTCGTCACGGTTCCCTACTGGAAATGGAGGATTACAGAAATGGGTTTGCAGACTTCATCCCATACAGAAATGAGAGTTCTCCCATAAGAAAAGCATCATCTTTCACATGTTACTTCAAAAACAAAACAAAACAATTAAATGGGACCCAGAGGCTATATTTGTGGAATACATGGAAAATTGCTAAACAAATAATGGGAAATTAATACTAAAAATGTATGCTTTTTGGGAGGAAACTGCTGAACTCAATACACTTATGTTGATACGATGAACTCATGATACATAGATCTCCACGGGATACAGAGACAAGCAGAGAGCACAGCTGTCTACACAATAAAGCCAGGGAAAGGAAGATACATCCAGTAAACAAAATGCTCCCATTGGTCAGAACCTCTTTATTATGAATGGATCCTGGCTCCAGGGACAAGGTCATGGTTCTGACTCCACCAATATTAATTACGCCTGTGGCTGTTCATTAGTCTTGGATGGTGCAC
Source organism: Brachyalestes nurse (assembly GCA_037974405.1). Classification (NCBI taxonomy): domain Eukaryota; kingdom Metazoa; phylum Chordata; class Actinopteri; order Characiformes; family Alestidae; genus Brachyalestes; species Brachyalestes nurse. The sequence continues at coordinate 489,896 of JBBPCY010000002.1, read as the reverse complement.
AAGAGGGTAGGGACTGAGGAGAAGATGCTATCTGAAAGACCAGGCTCAGTGTGGTTTCCTATTTTCTTGTCCTTTAAAGGAGTGATTCTCAGGCTGCTCATCAGAGCATCCCAGATGGTCATATTTTGGCTCAAACCGCAACAGAGGAAGAGGGTGGACCAACTTGGGGAGCCTGAGGACTGATTTGAGAACCTCTACGGTTTGGTGGAAAAAGAAGATGCCCAGTCTCCATTTATTTATGTAGTCCATGTTTGGTGTCCAAATGTTGCTTCATCGGTTTGGCACTGGAGCATCTACAAATGCAATAATAGTCAAAAGTCACCCAAACTGCATCCCTTATATTATTTCTCTAAACCACATCCACAAGTCTGCAGCACCTCAGTGAAGGTGAGTTTAGGTGACTGTTGACCTCCAGAGTTTGTTAATAAATTGTTGTTTTATTCATTCCTTTTATTCATGCATTTTGTAAAATGATTTAATCATTTTGCTTAGTTTTGAAATAATAATTTCGGTGTTATTGTCAGTATTAGAGGATAAATACTCACTGGCCATATTTTTAGAAAAATGGATATTAAAACAAGTGACTGAACTCAAAAACTTGAAAATAAGATAAGAAAAGATAAGATAAACCTTTATTAGTCCCACGGGTCTGAAATTTGCATTGTTAAGACAAAAAGTGAACAGTGCAAAGGTAAGAGCAGCAGCGACAATAGAATAAATGCTATAATACTGCTATAATACAGTATAGTACAGTATACAAATAATACAAAAATATAAATAAGGACATTGGTGTTTTCTTATGTATGAGCACCGTGAATATACAGGTACACATTGGCATGTCCTCAGTTGTTTGGTATCAGCAGACTTTGAGAAAACCAGTAATAATGCAAGATAAAGCTTTAGCATAGCTAGCAAACAGTAGCTACTATAAGTCAGCCGAATTAGTTATGTGACATAGCAACACCTTTACACTGATAAAACCATACTAATGCCACACACACCACCATGTCAGTGTCACTACTGGCCCACCACCTGAATAGTATGTGGTCAACAGTGGTCCCAAGGGCAGACACTGATCAGTGAGGAATGGGGTAGAGGGGAACTGACAAACTGTGCAGCAATGGACTTGAACTTATGCTAATAAGGTCTGTGCTCATAAAGTGGTGAAGTGAGTAGGAGGTACATCTGTATTCAAAAAAGAACTGAAACGATTTATTTTTTATATGACTTAGAGTTCATATATAGATCCTAGCATGCAGCATGCAGGCCACACATATGTGGACACACATACACACATCACAAGCATGTTGTTGTCTTCACAGAGTCATATTCCCCTTTACCCAAGACATTAAAGTTTTATCTGCATCCCATGGGCAGGTGTTTGGTGTGTGTGTGTGTGTGTGTGTTTGTGTGTGTGTGTGACGGGGAGATTGAATCAGGGATCCACACATATCCCTGCTCATGTTATCCGGCAGAAGGCTACGTGTTGAATCGTGATGAGGATGAATCACTGCAGGCATGCCAAACCACTTGATGCCTCTGTCAGTGTCAGCACAGATGAATAGGGCTTTAGCCTGGAGGGAAAAAAAAGCTCACAGGAGTGAACTGATTAGCTTTTATAAAGAGTAATGTGGTAACATATGAGAGTGACACACATGCATGAACTATTCAGTGCCATTGTGTTATAAATTGTGGCCTTGACTGTGCAGTAGGGGTTGCATAGACTACACGACTAATAAATCTACTAGTCGGCACTGGGGGCAGTAGGACGGTGCTTGAAATACAGCAGTAGAAAAAAAAATAGCGTGAAATGGTGAACTGTAACTAATAGAGGTAGGCATTCAGTTGTGGCCATGAACATCAAAACAAAAAACAAAAACATACAAAACTTTGTGTAGTGCCACTTATTAACTAATTTTGTTTAATGCCACTTATTGGATTTTAGCAGTATGTTAGCATGTACTTCGCAAGTGCACAATTTCACCATTCTGGAATAAACATCAACACCTGAAGCTTATAAGAGACCTTTCATTCTCAAGTGATAGCATATAATATATAGAATATAGCAGAAATTAATTTGACTGCTGCTTGTATTCACTGTCAGTGATGTAGATCTAGAACTTCCAGAATTCCTGTAGTGACATTTTCCTTCATAGCTGGTTTCACCCACTGAAAAACAAAACGTGATTTGTTGATTCCCCTTGATGGTTAATCTGCTTCAGAACTTATCAATGGGAGAGTTAGGTCTATCCAAGATACAGCAGAGGGAAAAATCTGATTGCACAAACAATAGTTTAAGAACATAACAAACATCATCTTTCCAATTAAACATGAAAATGTGAAATGAGAGCAGGACTATAGTACTTGCAGAGTACTAGCATGATTCCACCACATAAAATGAACTTAAAGTTACAGACATAGATATGAGGCCCTTGGTGAAAACCCAGGACGAAGTTCATAAAACAACTTTTTGTTCTAAAAATGAATTATTTGAATGATGCGGAATTACCAAACAACATAAAACCAGTTCCAGTGCATGCTATGTAAATACAGGCAGAAAGTGTAGGCTTCGAGAGTCAACTGATTTTAATAATAAACTTTACTATATACTATATGTACAACTGCAAACCAAACAGTAAGATGCTATTGAGCACGTTTAAAACAAAGTCACATAACAAACTGGTTGGCAAACACAAAGAGGTTTCTCCTTGTTGTTAATGGCTTTCAGCTACATTTCTAGTCCAGCAATTATCTCTCGCTCTGAAAGTTCAATACTCCTTGCTGCATGATCATTGGTTTCCCACTGGAAAAGTACTGCCGAGAAGAACGGATAGGTGTGAAAGGAAATATTCTGAAATATGTGGTGATTTTAGAGTCCACAGGCGGTAACTTTAGGAACACTGTATCTGAATACCTGAGCGTAAGACTGAAATAGGTCAAAAGCTCTATTGCAGTGCACATCTCACACCCCAAAAAATGTTTGGTGCAAATAATTAGTAAAAAAAACTACTGTGCAAAGATCTTAAGACCACATATGTTCTTTAATATCACCTCATAAAATACCTAATAAAATTGTACCTTCGCAGTTGCCAAAGACGACTTGGTTCTCTAAAGCAGAAGGTTAACAAAGCTGAATCAAATAAAAACAGTGCCCTCCCGCATTTTGGGGTTTCATCGTGCTTAACTGATCCTGACAAACACAACAAATAAAATTTACAAACAGCTGTTTACATCTGGGCCCCATTCATGTGCAAAACCCTGCTTTGCATGAGTTCCCATCGCTTTCCAGCATAAGCAACTAATCCATTTGGCTTTGTTGGAAACTACTGTGGAATAAAATAGACAAGGAGTCTCATAAGACATGCAGGATAATGCAAGCTGTAGTAATGCCATAGCTGTGTCCATTACAACTTGGTTGCCTGCTTTCACTGTTGCTGGCAGTAGAGGACACATTGCCAAACCATCACCTGCTGACAGGGGACAACATGCAATTAGTCACTGTGTCTGTGCCTGTGACTTATTTCGCAGGGGCATGCAGGGACCATAAAAAAAAAGTTATGAGGATTATTAATGGCCATGCATTTGGCAAGCCTGCTCAAGTATCACATAATTTCCATCAGGCTGTGACGCAGATAGGATGCATAAGAGAGCTGATCTCTTTCCCAGTACGCTGGTAGCTATTCCCTTCACGCCAAAGGTCTCGGTGAGTATGTAGGCGATTGCCACTAGCATGTTGCTAATGAGCAATGAAAATTAGTGCTTATACACATGTGGACAAATACTGATAAATAGCCTCAGAGAAAAAAAACTGTCAGTATAAGGCATTCATATGCAGTAATCCTGATCAAACCTGTTCACAGCCTCATTTCTTTTTTCAGTCACTTCCCTGCACCTTCCCCAACATAGTATCTGCATCATTCATATGTAACACAAGCGCTCACTCGCTGATAGAAGTGTGGGTGCAGGGCATTTAAAAATGGAATGGACCGACTCCCTTAAACTCAGGGCACGTCGCTGCCCAAGCAGTTCATGTGCTGGGTATCTAAGACAATTGCATTTGGTAACAGATTCATCTAACTAATGAACTTCTGTGCAGTTAAAGTAAGCTAATCTAACATTGCGTAACACATTTTAGCTGATACATTATAAAGGAGGAGACCATTTAATGGTTAAAAAATAAATGAGAAGGCTCATAACGCTCAATCCTCAATGGTGTATATTTATGAGAGAACGCTGCAAGCAGGAAGAGCCCACTCTTAGGAAGACAGACGCAGTAGGCTAAAAAACCCAGATTTTGTCAGATTTTATCAGTGCTTTCAAATATGTTTTGGAAATGTTAATGTGGCTTTTAGTTTTGTATTCGTAGGTCTCTTCCCACAAGAAGAGATTGGAATCTGGTCTTGTATGACTGGAAAAACTTGGGTGCATCGCCAAGATGACCGCTGAGTGGGCAGGCCTTTAATTCTAGCTGCAAGAGACTGTGGTTTATGAAATCACTTGCAGTCGATACTAATTCAGCATGCTCAAACAGTTTGATCACACATTGGCCATCTAGTCTTGTGCAGTGATGGGAGATCTTTTCTGTAGGTTGCTCCTCTCAAAATATGAAGCCGTTTAATGTCTACAGTTTTACAGATTGTGTTTAATCAATGGTTTGCTGAGCTGCCAGTAGAAATGCCCTTTTAAAAAAAGCACTTTTATGATTTCTGTTAATGCCACCATGGGACTCTCTTAGGTGATGAACATTTTTGGCCGTTCTTGATTAACCCTTAGAACTCATATTAGTAAAATCAGATCACAACAAACACTCTAAAGTCAGTCTAAAACTGGTGTTTGTCCTTCTACATACTCACCATTTGCTGCTTTTTCTCTCCGCGCGTCGCCGCTTGGCCGCTCTCCAGATCCTTTGCAGGTTATTGTTCTTTATGTGCATTTGTGAATTATGCCATTTTTAAAACTCCAGTAGTGGTTACAATAATTATGTTTTTAATTACAATAACATATTGGTTCTATGTGGCACAAGAACACCAAACAAAGCTCATCATGACATCTGTCACCTCGACCATCAATACAAACTGGGGAAACTTCCTTATAAGGTATGTAATTCCATATACAACTGTTTTGCTGTATGATGACAATTTATCCTTTGTTAAAGATATTTTAAGCTGTAGACCAAAACAACACTTCAACTACAGTAAATGACTGTACAACAGTGCATGCAGAGTTTTAATACAATAGACATGAGGGTTGTGCTAATATTTTTTTCTTTATTTTGCAGATCTAAAAGGCGCTGAGGGTTCCCCACTGGTGGAATCACTTTGCAGGGAGGCGTTTGCACTGCAAAGAGCAGCGATGCCTGGCTGTTGGGTGTTTCGACAGGAAGTGTTCACGGGTCATAAATGTTCAGTCCTCCCATTACATCATCTGAGATCAGCAGGAACTTTTGAGTGATAGGCCTACAGCATGACAGTAATCCCAGTAATATTGAAAGGACCGGTGAAATGACTTGCTAGATTTATTATATTAATTATGACCATTGGGTGTGTTAGACGCCTAATCATTCGGCACATTTCCTTTCCCAGAGCTGCTGTTAGACATTATAAAATGTTGTTTCTGGCATGTCTCTCAGGCTAAAGGCATGTCAAAATCAAAACACTGGGCAAAAACATGTCCAGAGTAATTCTCCTAATGGCCTGGCTCTAGATGAGTTTTAGACAAATGTCAAGGGTGCAATTACAATCTGTCAACAACATCTCTAAATACCCAAACAAGGCTCGAGTGCAACTTCAGTGTTCTCCTCCATCGTGTAATAAATGCAACCAGCAGGACACACTGTTTATGAGTAATTAAAAACCGGAGTAAAGCATAGGAAATGTTTATAAACACAGTCAGAGTACGAAACAGACAGGTCAGCTAATACAACACAATTCACTCCATCTGGAAAAACCTGATTCCCCAACCATCTGCTCAGCTGTCATCACAGTCAATTAAAGACCACGGCCATGGAACTGCTTTTCTTCCATTCTAGATCAGTGAGACTCTTTACTCAGTCTAAAAAAGTGTACAGAGACAAGCATAATTTTTTCGTCCCCATTTCCTGTCATTGTTCTGACTAGCCCGGACAGAAGACTGAAGAGCAGCAGGAGTGCAGAGCTTCCTGCCCGTGAGTGGGACATCTGCCAGACATTATGGTGAATATACAGCAGAAGGACATGGTTAATGCATACATCAAAAGACTATAATGCTAACATGCAGGGCTGCAATCTTAAATTTTAACTCATTCTATTTTAAAACAATTCAGTTCATTTCCTGAACAGAACAGATCATCCTATCTGGATGACAAGCACGAAATAAGAAGTTATAAACAGCCCAGTATCCAGTTTATTAGGAAATTAAATGCAGTATTATTAATGTATTAACACTTTAAAATCTGATTTCAGTAAATATAAACAATTTGAAACAGTCTAGAACCGGTGTTCTTTAGAGTTCTTTTTGGTGTTCTTTAGAGATGTTGGCCATATTGTAAACTGACTGGTCAAAACAAACAGACACTGATTATGAATAGGTTTATAGGGGTGTGTTATTGGGATGACATTTGTTGTATGTAGTAATGAAAGTTGGTCAGTCAATGAAAGCCAGTTCTGGCTTTTCTTTAATGTTATTGTCAGGTCTCTGTGGTTTTGGTTTTGTTATAGGACTCTTATTTTGAAATTATAGGTCTCCATTTGTGTCCACAGTCACAGTGTCAGGTGTTCTGTGTTTTAGTTTAAATGATTGTGTTTCCTGATTGGTTGTAGCTTGAGTATGTGCTGTATTTAAGTTCTTTGCGTTTCAGTCCCGGGTGCTGATCAACCGTCACTCTAGCCATCACTCTTGCCTTCATGGTTAACCTCACGTTCCCTGTTCCTCTTATGTTTAGTGTTCTTTTGTTGGGCCCTTGGGCCTTTTTGTTTTGTTTTTGTAATGTAGAGTCAGTATTTTTTGTATTAAAATATCATCTTTTGAAACCTGCCTGCTGCGCCTCGCCTCACTTCCTCGAGCACCAGACGTGACAGTTATCCTCATTTATTTTCTTTGGGTGAACTACAATACAACTGACCGTCTCCTAAAGACTGAACAAAACAAAATTTCCATATTTTTGTCTAAACAGACAATATGGGTACTTGATTGAGCTGAATACAAAAATGCCCAGAACATGGTGTCCTCTGATTAAAAAACAGCTTGTTAGTAGCTATGAATATTACATGTCAGCTAGAACATAAAAGACAAATACAAAATTTAAAACACACAAATTCTCAAGCCTAAGACTGCTCTGATCTGATGAGGGTCAAGTAGTCAGAGAACTTGGCAATGACTCAAGAGGTCATGGGTTCAGACACACACTTCGTGTCAAGAGTTTGGTTAGATTTGGCCAAAGCTTATGCGCTTCACTAAAAGTGAAGTTTGAAGAAAATATAATAATAGACAAAGTCTGGTTCATGATTACGGCCAATCCCAATATCACAACCCTACAGTGCGAAAGTGTTTTGCTGTGTTTTGTAGGTGCTCTCTCCCAGTACAGCAGAAGCGTCGGCTGTGAAACAAAGTAGTGGGAGGGACGCGTGAGAGCCGAAATGAAGAGCTGAAAAAAAGAGGAAAGGCCACTGCGCTTCAGAAGATAAATGGCTGGTTGGCTGTGAACCTTTCCTACACACAAAAGGGCGAGGTGAACAAAGACTCAGCAGGGCTTTCAGCTTTCAAGGAGCTTGGAGGACAGACAGGAAAGACGAGGAAACATCAGGAGTTTCTTAGTCACTGTTTATGCTCACAGATCACAAAGCTTTAATGAGAGTAGCCTCAATGAGAATCACTTCACTGAAAGTAGCAGCTGCCCCGTGTTCCATAATAGGCATCAATGGCTGTAGAGAAAGCTACGGGGATTGGAAATGTATCAACATTTATGTCATGGAAACCAAATCCACTAAGCAACAACTCTACTCAATTCAGGGGTGAACCTTGACTTGCTCTTGGAGCTATAGTTTGGGCACCAAAAATCAAGGCATAGTCAAAAAACAAAAACATTAAGGAATTGTGCTAGTGGGTCTGTGCTAAACTAACAGTGCTGAACATGAACAATGTTTTATAAGAAATGTGTACCAGACATAAGTTACATGTATTTTACCTTGTGTGTTGCATGTCTAGAGTGACTCCTGTACGGAGAGCAGGCTTAGAGAAGTTCCTTTATCAGATACCAACCGTCTGCTGGATCATATGCACAGTCAGTGACATATCTAGAACTTCCAGAATGTATAGCATGATGTTTTTCTTCACAAAACTGGTAGAGCTCATCCTTGATGTCTGTATCTAAAAAAACAGCATGTCTGAATACTCTTGCAGAGCACTGTGAGTCATACCTGTAAAAGTATTTGCTAGAAATAGGAAACTAGAATGTTTTGATTAAGAAACAATATGGTACTGAACGCCTCCGAAAATCCTTCCTACCCACTTCCATCTGACTCTATAACTCTTCCCCTTGTCACACTCCCACACAATAATCCGTACAATAACGCGATGCTACTCGGTTGTACAGTTTTGTTATTGGATTTAAATCATTCTCATTATGTGCATTATTATCTCATTACTTTGTGCCATGTGCATTATTGTGCAGTTTTCTTATCAGTGCTAAAACTTTATCATTATGTGCAAAATATTATTTTGTCCAGTGGTCTTACCTTATTGGGTGCTAAATCATCTATGTTACTAGTAATGAACTGAACTGTTTTTTATACCCCAGTATTTGTGTATATAATGTATTTCATATAAAGTATTTTCTGCAGATTTATTTAGACTTTATATTTTATATTGTTCTTGTCTCTGTGTGTCTGTGCAGTCGTAATGTAAGCAGGATCTGCGGTTGTGATCCCCCAGGATCAATACAATTTTTCTATTCTGATTCTGTTTAAACAATGCACATCCATAAATATTGAAATGCAGAGTGACAGGCAAAGGCTGCTCTGTGGTCTACAGGGCTGAAGTCATGCCAGATCTGGATCCACCAGAGATTTCATTTGAGAAACAAATGAATGGAAAACTGGGTAAATTTGTGTTTTTGCCAAGCTGTTGCTTTAAATGTGTCATTAGGGAGAAAGTCTGAGACACCATCAGAGATGTCTCAGAGATGCCGGGGACAACAAGGTCTTACCAAACATCTGCCCAGTGGAATGCGTACAGTCTTAAGCAGCAGTCTCTAGCCTCTTCCTCGTCCTCTCCTTGTGGAGAACACATGCTGGAGGGGAAAGATTTACTGCAGTGGAGCATCCCACAGGGGCACAGGGGAAGAGCATGGAAACTTCCTGCATATGGTCCAATTAATCTGTCTGTGTTTGCTGGGAAAAGGCCACTTACTCTACTCACATTTTGCCCTCCTTTTCTTAACCCTTAGAACTCCGAGTGTATCAGTAAACTCTGATTTCAGTAAATATAAACAGTGTAAAACAGTCTAGAACCGGTGTTTACT
>JBBPCY010000002.1:449609-467730 GCA_037974405.1 Brachyalestes nurse | reverse complement strand
ATCATAGACACTTGTATGTACCCAAAGGCAGTCTGGGCAAAACTTTGCAGGCTTTTTTTCATTATGTGGTTTTATTTAACTTCAGAAATCATCCAGATGCCTTATCTCATTCCTGCTGATATGGAATGTATGTAATTGTCTGGAGCAGCTTCCATATAAACCTACCCTCAGTTCAGGCACAAGGCTGTATTGTAAACCTCAGATTTGTTTGTTTGTTTGGTGTGATCAGATTTTTCGATTTAGACATCAGTCTCACTGAAATGCCTAGTCACCGTGACTCCAGATTGAATTGCAAAAGATTGGGGTTTGTGTGTGTGTGTTTGTTTGTTTGTTTGGGTGTGACGCTTAAAATGAAAGGATCAAAAAGATTAGACATATCATACTGGAAACCACAAGCTTGATCTAACTTCCCATCTTAATATAGTCTGAAAGCTACGAGAAGGAAAACTTCTCGCATGTCGCAAGTTTCAAAACAGCGCTGAAGGGGTCTTAAACTGTTCCTGGAGACGTATTGGTTTGCCAAAGCCAGTTATTGTTGTTTTTGTGTTTTTCCTTTGTTGTCTCTTGTATTGAGTTAAAAGGGGAGTTGGAAAAGACAAACCCGTAAAGTTGTTGTGCTGCTGTGCTGCTGATGATCAGGTACTATTTTAGCACTTGGCTTTGGTTTCACATATACGGAGATAAATGAAAGGATTGCGAGGAGAGGAATGACTGCAAGACACAGGCTTTTTTTTTTAGAAGCTGAATTTATTTGATCTGGCTGCGTACATACACTCGGATCAAAGGTTGGATTTTGTGTTTTGCTTAGGGACTGTTTTCAGGGCTTTTCTCCTGGATACATACTGCTGTTTTTATCTGCTGCTATACTTCAGACACTGTGTTTGACTAGTCTGCCGTTGCCCAGAGCGCCGACTGGTGGATTTATTAGTCTCCATGGTACCACTTTACAATAAGACTACCCTTTTAAAGGGATTATACATTTTTATAAACATGTTGCTAACATGTTGCAAACATGTTGTTCTTATTTTGTTGACATTTTATAAATCATTAATAAGCAGTTATAAACAGGTTCCAACAGTTATCATACATTGATACAGGCTCACTATTTAGCAAGATCTGGTGTTTTAATGGTAGTAGCATGTTATCAAAGACCTGGTGAAGGTGACAGCTGAACATTCCGCCTGAGAAAGAGATAAGATAAGATAAGATAAACCTTTGTTAGTCCCACAAGTCAGAAATTGCACATTTTACCCAGTAATATTTCAGCCCAAAAATACTGCACATGTTGCATCAGAAATATTGCACTCAAGAGAAGTATTGCACACAAGAGAAACTTCCACTTATCAGTCCATAGTGTTTGGATGTGTGTGTTTGTGTTTGTTGGTTGCAGACCAATAATGAGCCTGCATCAATGTATGACAACAGTTATAACCTGTTATAAACTGCTTAATAACTGATTATAAATTATTTTTAAACTCTTTATAAGGGTAGTCTTATTGCTAGGTGTTTCTGCCTCTGTTAATTGAATAAACTTTATTTTGTTCACAGTTTTTACCCCAAATATAAAAGTGTACGTGTGTATGATTTAATTGCTGACTGTTTTAGATGGCCAGAGGCAGGAGGTGAAGTTGGATGGCTCCATATCCAGGCACTGCTTCAGTGATCTGAGCCCAAACACTCAGTACAAGATCAGCGTCTACGCACAGCTACAGGACACAGAGGGTCCGGCCGTCACCACCATGCAGAAAACATGTACGTGTCTGGGGTCTCGCGCACACACACACAGACACAGACACATGCAAACACACAAACATGACACACACACACAGACACAGTGATGCATGAAATATTTAACATTTAGCCCCCCTTCGTATATCAAACACGACACGCCAGATGTACAGATTAACACAGAATAAATAAATGAATAAATGATGGTAGGGATGCTTGTAAGGCCTGCTTTGTAGACATGGTTTACTCTCAAGTAGACACTAGTCAGAGCACTAAGGACAGAAAAATTAACTAATTAACTGTTTAATTTCAAAGCAGTGCAGGTAGTGGTCATTACGTGTGTGTGTGTGTGAGAGAGAGAGAGAGAGAGAGAGAGAACGTGGGTGTAAAGTGAATGGCAGACAAGATCATGTTCATGAACGTGAGCCATGGATAATGCACATTTATCTGGTAAGCGTTTACTGATTCTGTGACACAGAGCAGTGCTACAGATATGTAAACAACATGCTAATCGCTAATCACAGCAACCTGCTGACTAATAAAAACATACAGGTTGAACTCATTTAAAGCATTTGGCTGATGCTCTTATCCAGAGTTACATACAATCATTAGTTTTAGTGTGTGTGTGTGTGTGTGTGTGTGTGTGTGTGTGTGTGTGGGTGTGAATGTGTGTAAGATACATTTTTTACACACTTCAGAAACATACACAACAGACCAGCAGTGATGTTGTAAAGTTTTATAAATGTGATAAATGTGTTTGCTGACAACTAAATAGGTTTATTCTCACTGGACTAGTTTACTGTACATGCACTCTGTGTATCTTTACACTGATAATGTTCCCATTAATTGCTCAGTTTAAACTCCTTTACACTTCTAATGTCTCACACCTGACTGAGACGATGCTCCAAGAGCTTCTGAATGGAGAACCAGGAGGATCTGAGGTGAGCTGCAGTAAACGCCACTGTGTTTCTGCAGACACATTTAATGGAACCACTTCATTCTGTGTTAATTGACTTGGGATTTTTTTGTCTCGAAACAAGCAAAAAATGATCGTTAGAAAGTTAGTGTTGCTGCTTCAACAGTTTTGGCCTGTTGTGTAATTTAACTAAAAGCAATCAGAAAGATTTTGAGCATCTCCGAAATAACTTTCACAGCACGTCTCAACATGCACATGTGCACAGACACGCATAAAAACACTCACATGCACACGCACACGCAGACAGAGGTGATAATTGCCCTGGTTTTGGTGGTGAGGTGTCATATGGCAGTGCTCAGACATACATTGGATTTATGACTTTGTTTTGAAGCCAATCTGAAATGTAAAGCACTGTCTGTGCGCTTCCCTACAGCAAGTCCCATAATTGTCTTTGTCTATACAATTGTCACACATTGTCTATAGCAGCCGTACACTCATATACCAACAAAACATGTTACAGATATATATATATTTATATATATATATATATATATACACTTGTGTGTGTGTGTGTTATAATAATTAATCCCGTATATGTTCTACATGTTGTTGCTGTTGGAATTTCCATAAAAAAAAGTAACATAAAACAAGATTTTACTCAAAACCAGTTTGGATCACTTTTGTTATTTTCTTCGGCTCACTAAAAATTTGTCACAGTGTAAATGACATGATGCAAATAAAAACAAAAACAAATTTGGAGCAAGGTTTTGGTCCGACTGCAACAGTATGTAAGTTCCTCTATGCAGTGATAATACATCCCATATGTACCTCCAAGTCTATTAAATATGTAAGTATATGTAATAGTAACGTGTCCTTATAATAATGTGTCTGGTTTAAAAAAATGAACCACTGAGCACTAAGTCAGTTAAAAACTTTAGTTCATTCTCCCATTAAGACACAGCATTGACCTTATGAGATATATAACACAACACACTCATACACACACACACACACAATCACACCCTACCTCACATCTGCTTGACTATATTGCTGCAGAGGTGTATAATCAACACACATCCATACTCATTAACCTCCTTCCTGTGTGTGTGTTTATTGTGTGCTTATGTGGATCTATTTTTGTTCGTGTATTTGTTTGGGTATGTGTATTTTTGTTTGTGTATATGTGCCTGTACTATTCTCTGTGTTCCTGCAGTCCCTGTACCCACCACACCTCCCACCAGGCCCCCCACCACCACCCCGCTGCCCACCATTCCTGTAGCTAAAGAAGGTAAGCCTTAAAACGTCAACTTTAGAAAAGCTCCTTTAGTAAAAGTCCCTTCCAGAAGATTAGCCTGCAGAAATGAATCCACAAACGTTTCCAGAAACAGTTTTGCCACTTCAGAAATCATCAGAAAAACATTTCAAAATTTTAGCATTTATAGTTTTTAATCTCACTGAGGAATTAAACTCTGAGCTGATCCAGTGAACATATTGCCTGAACATATTGTTTCCTGTTTAAATGTGAGGAGGAGAGTGTGTTATAATAAAGGCCTGTGCTCCGCAGCCTTCTTAGTTTTAAAGGTCATTTTGCCTGGCCTTTGTCATCTCAGGTCCCAGAGTAGCTGAGCAGGATGATCGATATCATAATTTTCTAATTTAGCCTAATCAGAGACTCAGACTGAAGGATCAGCATCAGACGGTTACTATAGAGACCGCCTCCCGCTACCGCTGTCAGACTCCAACATCCTCCACTCACAGAGAGAGAGAGAGAGAAGGGGAGAGAGAGAGAGAGAGAGAGAGAGAGAGAGAGAGAGAGAGAGAGAGAGAGAGAGAGAGAGAGAGAGGGAATGCAGGGTGTAAAACGCCTGCACTGTTTAAAGTCACTGATTCCAGCGTGGAGTGGTGGCGCCTCTTGCAGGCCAGCAGAAGAACTGCGTGACTTCAGCTCTCAGACACACATTATATAACGAAGAGCAACACTGATCACCTCAAATTCACAGAGGCCTTCTCCTTTCTCTTTCTCATTCTCACCTCACCTCCTCCTCTGTTCGCTCCTCCCATCATCCCCACAGCCCAACATTAAAGAGCCAGTATCATGGAAAACAGAATATTTCACACTTTTTGGCATTTTTGCAAAATTTGAGTTTGATTTATTAAGCAAACACTGTTTGAGTTTCAAATGTGGCACTTACTACTAAGCCCACACAATTCATACAAGGAAACTAGTCGTGGTGTGAATTCACTGTTTTTTGTGATGTCACAAATAGATCTGACAGTCCATCAGGAACTAAACCACACTAAACTCACACACACGCTCACACACACACACACACACACACACACACTCACCCTCCCACACACACACACACACACACACACACACACACGGATGGTTGATGATCATGCCGCAGGTGTCTGATATCAAAATCAATACCAACTACATTCTGTTTAGTTGAAATTCCTGCACATGAGGAAGTTTCTGAGGTTGACTTGGTCCACTGTGATGCTGTTTGCCTCTACACAGACCTCAGAGGCGCCTGGGAGCCCAGAGCCTCCAACACCATCAGGCCATCCTCGCCATGATAAAGTGAATTCTTTTTGCACTTCTGCATTGTTTTGCTGTCAGCAGTTCAAACAATGTTACATGGGTCATCAATTACATTTGGCCAAGGGCAGCTGTCTGTTTATTTATATATTTGTTTGTTTAAATATGCAGACCAGTTCATAACATTGCAAGGTTTCAGACTGACCTGCTCTTTATGACAGAATGTCTCATTGTATCACCAGAATAAAAATAACCCAAAGTCACAGCTCCCTTTAGTGAAGTGACTGGGGAGAGATTTTCTGAAGGCCCATTTGAGACTGGAGTAAAATTTTCTGAGGGCTCATTTGAGACTGGAGTGAGATTTTCTGAAGGCTCATTTGAGACTGGAGTGAAATTTTCTGAAGGCCCATTTGAGACTGGAGTAAAATTTTCTGAGGGCTCATTTGAGACTGGAGTGAGATTTTCTGAAAGCTCATTTGAGACTGGAGTGAAATTTTCTGAAGGCCCATTTGAGACTGGAGTGAGATTTTCTGAAGGCTCATTTGAGACTGGAATGAAATTTTCTGAAGGCTCATTTGAGACTGGAGTGAGATTTTCTGAAGGCTAGAGTGAGACTAGAGTGAGATTTTCTGAAGCCTGGAATGAGACTGGAGTGAGATTTTCTAAGGGCTGGAGTGAGATTTTCTAAGAGCTGAAATGAGACTGGAGTGAGATTTTCTAAGAGTTGGAATGAGACTGGAGTGAGATTTTCTAAGGGCTGGAGTGAGACTGGAGTGAGATTTTCTAAGAGCTGAAATGAGACTGGAGTGAGATTTTCTAAGAGCTGAAATGAGACTGGAGTGAGATTTTCTGAAGCCTGGAATGAGACTGGAGTGAGAATTTCTAAGGGCTGGAGTGAGACTGGAGTGAGATTGGCTTCACTCTGGTCCAATGGCAAATGGCATATTAATTTGACAGAGAAATTTTAACCTAATATTCCAAAAACATTTAAGCCCTTTATTGTATAAATCAAGAAAACACAAATACAAACACAAGGAGCCTAGATAAAGGAGTTCCAACCACTCAGCATTCAGCACCACCAGTATACTGATCACCACCTGATCATCTGGAATCATCTGCTCCTGTTTCTTGACTAGTTCAGGACTTCAGTTAGAAGTGAAATGAGAGTCTTTGAAAGTCCTTCAGGAAGCCTGGAGACCATTAAAACTACAAGGAATTCTGGATCTTGGAAACAACAATATGAAAACATGAGGGGGGTTCAATACTTTTCCACAGTACTATTGAAAACAAGCTGAGATCTATCTTTTAAGACACCCCCTCACCTTTGCCGAATGTGGTCGGAGTGATCTGCTCACCAACAATGCATGTTGATGCAGAGTGTAAACATCCTCGAAGCCCATCAATCCACAACTGCCAAGCACAGACAGAGAAAAATCCATGTCGTTTAGATGCAAAGCCTGTGCTCTAGTTGGTATGTTGGACACGGTGCACAGCAAATAGAATAAAACGACTATACTGGGCCATAAATTGTGATTCTGGACATTTCTAGCATGACGGACCAAATTCGCAGGGAAAAGTGGCAACTTGACACAAATCTGTTCAGTGCAGGATGGAGTGAGGAACGTGAGGAACATCTCAGCAGCTTTCCACTCAGCCTCAGGGCCAAATACAGTACTTGCCATTTAACTTAGGAATTGATCCACTAGGGGGCATCTTCTTTGATAATTTCTCCAGATATATCACAATGAGCTCAATTATAAACACGACAGCTGATAAAAATATTACAAAATATTAGGACAAGGGCAGAATCAGACTCAGAACCTTTATTGCTCCTGTAGAAAACTGCTTATGCTACAATTGCACAGACACAAAGACAATATCAAATATAATATGCTGTTTTACGACAGCAACTAAGGTTAAATATCTGTTTCACTTACGATCTCTAGGTTTTCCTTTTGAAAGGCCGCTGAGTCCAGGTAAACACGGACGGAACTGAACCTTCCTTTAGCTTCTTAATTCCAGTTAATGTTGTTAAAAAATATTCCGGAGAGAAATGTTTCAAGCACACTCTTGTGTTCTTTGTAATCTATACAAAAAGGAGACATTTAACCTTAGTTGTTATTGTAAATCATATTTAAGCTTATTTTAGCGCACATTAGAAATTAACAATTAGCCAAAAGGCTAGTATCCAGTCATTTTCTTAAATAAATGCAATATTGTTACCTGAAAGTTAGGTCCTATGTCCCGTCAAATTTTCACAATCTATGGTTATGTTCTTTGTCCTGTAGAAATGTGTGAAATGGCGTATTCTCTATATTCTGACGGCTAAACAATGGAATTCCGGTACACAACAATATGCCATAGTTATCACTGCTGGACTTCTAACCCTCACAGCCTCGTTTTCAATTCAACATGGCCGCGGGCTGAATAAGGCGTATGGAAGTGTCGCCACTCTGTTTTCTCTGCGCTCTGCCCCGGCCTCCCCTCTGGCTCCACCACTGGTGGCAAATAGCTTTGGTTTAATATTTGATTCGATTACATTAATGTTTAAGATTCGCAGAGTACCCATGTATAATAGAAAAACCACGCTGTTGTGTTTTGGTTTTAAAAAATGCCAATTTTTATAGTGTAAACCCTAAATATACCCCAAATATGCTACCAGAACACTTTAATTTTAAACTCGGCTTAATGCATTAAGAAAATTTAAAGGTAAACCCATATTCGCCTCTTATAATTTAATTTACAGTCATAAAAATGCAGGGCTTTAAGGAGGACAAAACAATCCATGGGGGAGATTCTGGTCTAGAGCAGCACAGATGCTTCAAATGGCAGCAACAAGGAGAAATAAATAATCAGAAAACTTTATTGATCCTGGAGGAAAAAGCTTAAAAAACAGAGTCGACATGAACTCACATAAAAACACAGAAATAAACACAAACTTTTGAGTTTTAACATTTTTTTTATATGACCATTTTCACGCTGTCAGATTTACCTAACAATTGTAAAAAAAAAAAAAAAAGTGAATTGGTATAAAAAATGTAACAAAACAACATCAAAAACTCTACTACTACTACTAATAATAATAATCAAAATAATAATAATACAAATAATATAAAAAGACAAGCTAATATTTTATTTGTAATCACCCACATGCTCCCTACATGCAGCTGTTAGCCTCCCCATCTTTAATATCTCTCTCTAAAAGATGCCAAAAAGACACTTGTTAATATTAAATACCCAGATAGCAAACCCTAGTCAATAATCTTCACTTTAACTCCATTCAGATTCTGTGGTTGGACCGAGATGGGTGGTTCAGGCTCCAGTGTGGCTAAATTAATGTGATTATGCTGAAATGTAGTTGTCTAAAGTGCCTCCACAATGATGTGAAACATCTCCATTTATAGGAGGCATTTGGATGCAGTTGCTGGTACTAGTTATTATGTTTAGGAGGCAGTTACTTCTTCACAGGGATGATGCAAAAACACCTTGTTACATTACTGTTTGTATGAAGATCTAAAACAGTTTTGCATGGCAAATACAAACTTCGCATAGAGGGCACTGGTACATCAAATAAAATAAAATCATAAATAGTACAGATTTCAGACACTTGTTGGGAAAGGGCCAAACTCATTCACAAGATTATACACAAACAAGTTGTTGTCTTAACAAAAAACAGACTATTATATAAATTCCACTGGGGTGGTCTACAAAGACGAGACTGACACTGAGACCGTGACCGGTCGAATCCTCAGTGGGACTTGGCTGCAAGTATGAAAACAAGGGTACAGTTTCTCGGTGAACGTGTGTGGGTGTGTCTGTAGTGTTGTGTTCGTAACGGGGTCGGTGAACAGCACTTGGCCCTTTTCACTGTCCAGAATCACACGGATCCTCGTCAGCTTGGGAGCTGTAGGGCTCCATGAAGCTTTACCTTTGTGCAAAGACAACAATAAGCGATCCTCTTTCAAACCTTCTGCTGACCTTCTGATGACACCGATGGTCCACTGTTCATTGTTTCCAACCTCCACCTCCCAGGAGTGGCTTGAAGTGAATCCCTCCGAGCCCAGAATGACTGGGATGTTCTTAGCTGGGGATGATGGAGGAACTGGTCCAACACTGACGCTTATTAAATCTTTGCAGAGTTGAAGGTTAGCATTTTTTGTTCTTGGGTCCAGAATGACTGGGTCTTAAAAAAAGAAAGAAACAAAGAAACAAAGAAAACATTTTGTCATATTGAGTAAATGGGTGTATATTTAGTTTAATACTATATAAACTATTTGTTTATTTTGATGACTATTTTCTTCTCAGTTGTTGTTATGACATTGGAGGATTCCCACTGCCGCAGATCAGAATCTACATACTTCCTGCATCATCAAATCCACACAGTGTTTCGATGGAATAAATGTGAAAGTATTTACTAAATTTCTGGTTCTAACCCTAACCCAACAACTATATAAGAAAATATGTGCCCAATTTAGAGAACCACTAAGGTTTGCACCAACCTATTTTTGTCTGAACTCACAGTAAGGGCAGATGTCCTTCATCTTCAACCACACTCTGTATCTCAGGTTCCCCTGGTGTTTGGCCACATCAGTCAGAGCTCCTGAATCCACCTTTAGAGTTGGCACAGTGTACTGAACTCTGGAAATAAATTAGCACCAAAACAAAGCTATTAGCTCATGAGCAAATAAGAAATTCAGCTTAGTTTCAACAGTGTAACTTTCTGAAAAGTAATGTTGACTTTTCAGATATTCATAAATAAATAAAAAACAGAACAAAGCTTAACAAAATGTTTATGTCAGCAAAAACTGCCATTGGAAAATGCTAATTTATCTATGTCCTAAAAGGTATTAATATTTAATCTAAAAAGATGACCAAATATTTATTTTTGTCAAACCTGTGGCCATTCCTGTAATTAGCGCTACATGACTACAAAACGTTAATGTAAACTTTACCTCTTCTCTATGTCTCCGAGGTTCTGGATAAAAAATAAAAACATTTTTTGTCAGGAACAAACTATCTTTTGTCATAACACAACATGTACAGTCACTGCAGAGATCAGACCAAATACTTACATGTAAAAACAGACTGTCATCACTCATCATGTCATCCTGGATCTTTTTAATTCGCTCAGACAGAGAAGTACACAATGCTTCAACTTCTTTGATCTGTTCATTTATCCTTCGAATTTTCTCTGCCTCATCCTCCTTCAGTGCGGAGATCCTTTCCTCCTGCTCTTCTTTGAGGAAATTGTGAAGTTTCTTAAACTCCTCCCTGATCTGCTTTTCTGTCTGCTGGGCTATAGACTGGAGGAGAAAGGTGACTCCTTAGTGCTTGGAATTCATATTTTACAGAGGAGAGATCTATTTTATTTGGTCTCCTTAATACAAGTAGTACCTTTATTCCCGCAGATATGAGACCATATTCAGACTTCTTGGAAGTTAAGACTTTCAGACTGTCCTGAAGTACCTTCAGTGGTCTTTGAAGTTGAGTCTGGAAATAAAGACAAAATTGTAATTGTAAAACTCAGACGAGGTCCTAAGTCTGTCTTGAGTTCCTTAAGTACTGGGACATTCAGAAGATGTTCAGTAAACAGAAGGCCAAGCTCCTGCTTGCCACCAGTCATATGATTGCGCCATTAACCTTCTCCCTGGCACAAGGTCGGTTGTTCTCATTTTCAGGCCCCAAGAAGATAGCCATTGAGGAGAAATTGCTGTCTTCTGGTGTGAAGCTAGTTCCTTTTCCATGCTCAGTGGCCTTTTGGCATTTGTGGTTTCCCAAGGCTGGAGGAATAGGGATTCCACCAAAATTCAGGAAGTGGTGGAATCTCTTAGTCTCACATCACATTGTCTGGTTCACCACTGACTGAGCTTTTCCAGCTTCGTTCCTCTCTCATAACAGTTGTGGCCTCTCTGACTGCACTGACCTGAAAAGCAGTGAGGCTTTTTCACCTGAAGCTCAGGAGATGTTTGAGGAAGATTATTTGCCGTCAGACCTTGTTCAGCAGCACTTGCATCTCCAACTGTCTTTTTAATTCGTACAGCATATACTGCTACAGTAAACAGTATGTACATATATGTTCATATCCAGTTCCCTGTATGCCAGTGCTTAAACCGTCAGTCAGCATGTCCTTATACAAAAAACGACTGACTGAATGACCAGTTGTACACTGTGACATGCCAATGCTATGATTACCTTTCCAACTATTCATCCACTCAATCTGAAATGTAAAAAAAGAAAAGAAAAAAAGTTACCCTGCGATTACTGGCCTCGTTGCTTATGGTGGAGAATTTGTGATCTTTATGGTCCTGATCCAAGCACTGCAAACAGACCAGTTTTTGGTCAGTACTGCAGAACAGCTGATGTTTCTCAGCATGGTCCAGACATACCACACCTTGAGTTGAGGTGAAAATTCTGCGTCTCTTTTCCTCGATGAATGATTCACAGGCATTTTTAAGTGCTATACTGTGAAGAGGAGCGCGTTTTGATACTTTCCGGCAGAGCGGACATTCCTTCACCTCCTTCTGGCTCCAGATCTTGTCCAGACAAGCCTTGCAGAAACTGTGAGAGCAATGGAGAACCACAGGATCCTTAAAGATGTCTAAACAGACTGAACACTTCAGGTTTTCTTCCAGTGGGGTGTTACACGCTGCCATCTCTGCTGCACCTGATCCACACTGATACCAGGGTGTGGTCCCTCCGTTAAGTCTCTACACTGTTCTCACCTTCGCGGAAACGAAACTTAACCTGACCACATGATGCACATTCACCTGAACAATGTTCTCCCACTGTCTATAAGACAGAATATCATCACATGAGGAATATTTACTGGACTTAAAACACCATTAATGCAAAGGGAGGTGCAATATTTTAAAATGAGAGTGAAAGTATCCCCCAAATGTTTTTGGCTTGCTCTCCTTTTTTAAACTTTTATTTATTTATTTATTTTAACTGCCTACAGCAGATTGGCCCTGCCCGTTCATGTTGAAATTATATGGAGATGAAATGCAGCCATGCAGAACAGAACTCATGAGTTTTAAAGAATTGTAACAAAAAAGCCTATTTATTTCCAATGCTGAAACAAAAAAAAAACGTTTTTAAAAAAATAGTTAGAAATGAACTGTTCTGAATAGGAATGTACATCTCCATGAATGAGAGATTCAGCATGATGCAATTCAACAAAGTTTATGTGCCCTTTTAAAGCCCCTCACACATTTAACTGTTCAACAGGTTAAAACTAAATACTTTCAAGACTATTGATAAATAAATAATATTAAATAAGAGATGAGACAGTGCTTGGAAACAGTCCCCCACTGCGTTACCCACACTGCTCCCCGGGCACTACGTCAATGGCAGCCCACTGCTTCATTTGGTGAAAGGGTTAAATGGGTTAATTACAGAGAGAGAATTTCACATTGTTCACACTGTGTGCTGTGCTGTGTTCACACTTGACCATAAAGGACCACTTTACCTCTAAATGGAAAAGGAACTGCACATGTGGTGCCAGGTGTTCTCGATTATAGCTCTTGTGTCTCCCCCTGGTGACCAAAGGTTGCCAAGCTGGTAAACCAGTCCTAAAATGGACGGTTCCGCTTTCTTGATGTTTCCACGAGACCATTTTGGGAACTTTCCACTGTCTCTAAAACAAAGCACCTTTGAGTAATTAGTGATATTGTGTAGTTTACCTGTCAGTGACCTATAATGTGGGTTCGAATCCCATGGCATCACTGAGGTACAGCTACACTGCTCCCCCACACACACTGCTCCCTACACACTGCTCCCCCACACACTGCTCCCCCACACACACTGCTCCCTACACACTGCTCCCCTACACACTGCTCCCCCACACACTGCTCCCTGGGCGTTCCTGAATGCCCGCTGCTTCACTTGGTGAACGGGTTAAATGTGTTAAATGGGATGAATGGGTTGAATGCAGAGGAAGAATTGTGTGCTGTTCACACTGTGTGCTGTGGTGTGTTCACGTATGGCAGAATAGTCTAGTTTTCAGAAGCAGCGACCCTGATTTAAATTTCACTTCACAGATTTATGTGTTTAGTGTGGAAACACTGCTGTCATCAGTCCGGCGGATCACGTGAGGACTGAATGCCGTGCGTAAATCCCGGAGCAGGAGCGGCTCCAGCGGTGTGTGTACCAGGAGGTTACTGAAATACGCTTAAGTGTGTTTAATCGCTTTAGGCAGCAGACAGGGTGGTGGCAGGTGCTGGAGGTGTAGGCAGAGAGTGATCCTGGCACTGCTGTCGGGTAGGGCTGAGCTGATGAGCGGCGTTTAGTTAATGCTATTAATGCCGTGAAACAACACCGAGACCCGTTTTGGCCTCCACTCTGTATTCCGTTGCCATGGCAACTGTGAACCACAGTATTTACAGTCATATGCAAAGGTTTGCGCACCCCTGGTCAAACAGCATGGCATATGATGAATGTGAATAAGAAAACATCCCTACAGACACACACACTTCTGCACATTTAACACACACTTACTGTCTATTTACCGGGTTTAACACACAGTGGGGGAAAATAAAACAAAATCTTTGTTTGATGATGTCTAATCAAAACCTTGTGTCTCTGAAACTTTACTGGAGAATGTAAAAATGATATTAATATTGATAAAGTAATTGATAAATGAACATTAATGGAGATCTAAGGTTTTGTATTTTTAAATAAACACAAACATATATTTATATGTGGGGGGATGTTCCGTATTATTTATTATTTAGGTCCTAAATTTGTTTTTTTATTGACCAGGGTGTTCAAAGTTTTACACAAGACTAAATATTGTCTTATGAAAATTTGAATATGTGTTTGTGTATGTGTGTGTGTGTGTGTGTAAGTGTGTGTGAGTGTGTGTGTGTGTGTACTTGATTGCACACTGGTGTGCGTAATTGGTCATGTTGGGTGTAGAGACTTTTTATGTGTTCAAAGTTTTACACAAGACTAAATATTGTCTTATGAAAATCTGAATATGTGTGTGTGTGTGTGTGTGTGTGTGTGTGTGTGTGTGTGTGTGTGTGTCAGGATGGCAGTGCATTAGAGCTTAGTCTAAATAACCAAATCCCTGTATAATCATGCTCATTTCTGCCGGCACCTCTTTGGGTCCTGAAGTTCTGTCCAGCTCCTGAAGGACTGACCAATGGGAGAGCTCGCCTGGGTGGATCGGCCTGCATACCATAAAGAGGAACATCCCGACTAGACAGTTTTTCAAAATGTTATGCTGTTATTCTGTGGAGAAGAGCTTTACTTTGAGTTTAAAATACAGTGATGGAACAAAACTAATACTGAACGAAAATTGAATTGATTCCTTTTTGATTATCTATTATTTTTGACATCTGAAGGACTGGGAGTCCACATGTGCACATGAAGTCATATTTACATATGTGTGTGTGTGTGCATGCCTGGATGGATAATTAGTGTGTGTGTGTGTGTGTGTGTGTGTGTGAGTTCAGGGTCAGGCAGACAGCAGCTGTGTTTTTGGTCTCCTGTGAGTAATGTATAAGGGTCCTCACACACTCACACACTCCCCCTCCCCAGGGCCTTTATGTAATTAGAGGCATTTGTTTAGCGTGTAATTTCTTTGTTTCGGTGCCTTTAATCCCAAACACTTTCACATAAACGCCTCTTTCAAATGTGAGCAGCTGCGTTTGGCTCTTCATTAAGCCGACTGATGTTCATAGCTCATATTTTGAATTACAGAAACTTGTGTGCAAAAGATAACCTGTCTCAAGTTCCACCCTCCGACATGGACGTGCCTAAACGTGGCATTTTCGGTTAGCTTTAGGGGAATATTCCTGTTTATTTATTTAAAACAAAGTGTCATAACGGGCCACGTTTTATTTTCCCGGAGTGTTGAACTCTGAGTGTGTTCATTGGGGGAGTGTACTTATTTGCAACACATGGGGAGGTTGTGGCCTAGTGGGGAGGATACTTGCCCCTGGACCAAAAGGTCATGGGTTCGAATCTTTCCTTCAGCACACCACCACTGGGTTCCTGAGCAAGACCCTTAACCCCATATTGCTACAGGGAGACTGCCCCCTGTAGTTAGGGAATGGAATGCCGTAAATGTAACATATCATTTTGCCGGGGGTGCCGATACTTCTGCACACGCCTGCGTATTTGTTTTTTTCAAGTCTTCTCTGGAGTCAGAGAGGCCCAGGAATTATCTTTGTTGCCTGGCAGCCAGTCCAATCAGCGGTCCAATCGAAGTCCCGCCAGTCCAATCGGAGTCTCCGAGGGCACGCGAGGGGGCGGGGCCACCTGACAGCTACCTTTCAGCCTTAGCAGTGACCTTTTGATTGACAGGCCTTTGTGTGATGCTGTCATCACCGTCCCTTCATGGTGACCTGTGTCTTTGTTTACGTATCATCCCCGTTCATTTTGATCTCCTCCATCCCTCTCTCTCTCTCTCTCTCTCTCTCTCTCTCTCACTCTCTCTCTCTCTCCCACTGTCTCTCTCTCTCTCCCTCTGTCTGTCTGTCTCTCACCCAAAGGTGTCCCTGTGAACAGTCGTGTCTCGTCTAAAATCCAGCAGCTCTTGAACACGCTGAAGAGGCCAAAGCGGCCGCCGCTGCGCGAGTTCTTCGTGGATGATTTCGAGGAGCTCCTGGATGGTAGGTTCATAATGCTGTAGAAGAAGGTGGGGTCATTATGGACCTACGATCTGGACGGTTTGTTCTTAATGTCCTGTTGCCACGGCTACCAATTCATGCCTGGGGAAGAAAAGTCAAAGTCAACGATAAAGATCAAACGATAACATCAAATGATAAAGAGTGGTCGCAGATGACGCGGTAGATGGATTTACAATCTTGTGCAAAAGTCTTGGCACCTGCCAAAATGATATTTAAATCAGAATCAGAAAACTATTGATTCCGGAGGAAACGGCTTAGGCAACGATTGCAGAATTAAGTGCCAACTTCAGTTAAAGTGTCCTTAAGGCAGTGCAACCTTGTTCCCTTCAGAAAACATCTAATGTCATCATGTGGGACTGCTCGTGTTCGTAAATATCGGAAAAAAAAAGTGTTAAGGAATTGCAAACTGTGTTCTGTTTTAGCTTATTTTAGAAAGGAGCCCCCGCCTGCTGAATCCAGGCAGATTTATTCGCTCTTGATCTCTCCAGCAGCTTCTCTAACAGCACCAAAGATGCATGATCAAACCACAGCAGCTATTTGTATCCTATATATAGACTGTACAGTTTGAACAAAACTGTGTGACTTCAGTTAAAGCAGCCCTGTTTGTAAAATTCATAACAAACAATAGCATGTATCTCTGTCTGTCTGTCTATCTATCCATCTATCCATCCATCTATCTGTCACGTCCATCTGTCTATCCATCCATTCGTCCATCTACTCATCCATCTATCAATCCATCAGTCCATTATCTGTTCAACCATTATTCTATTCTTACATCCATCCATCCATCTGTTCATCCGTCCATCCATCCATTCATCCATATTTGAATTGTTGCTGTGAGGTGCTCATGCGTCTACAGTCTGGTTGGAGAAGCTCCCCGTGTGGTTCCTCCTGAAGGTGCTGAAGCTGCTGAAGAGATCAGGAGTGTGTGGTCCTGCATAAATCTGTGTGTGTTATTCCGCAGTTCTGGTGTTTTCAGTGTGATCATTGTGAGAGTTAGTGTAAATGATGAAAACCCTTCGTGAGGTGATGTGTCCAGACCTCTGGAAGGTTTATGTTATTAAACTGTAGCTGGAAGGACTCCAGAGACTCCCGCGTGGCTGAGGCAGCTCATTATGACCCGTCACTGGTCCATAAACTTTTCTCCCAGAGCATAAATTACAGCTCATATCCTTAATCACCTTCCTCTTAATGTGAGTAAACTGCAATTAAAGGTCGAATGGAGGACCGTGATTTAGGCTGCTGTGCTTCCTCACCCTGCACCCCGCACCCCACGCCCCACACGCCCCACACGCGCCGCACCTCGCGCTCTGCTCCCTCATGGCATTCCTGCTTAATACCTACAACCACGACGGGCTCTCGCCCTCAGCACCGCACTGCTGCTGTACGAGCCTCCACAGGACTAACCCCAATATCACTACAGTGTGTGTGTGTGTGTGTGTGTGTGTGTGTGTGTGTGTGTGTGTGTGTGTGTGTGTGTGTGTGTGTGTGTGGTATTAGATGTGTGTGCAGTGTGTATGGTACTAGAAGTTTGTGTGTGTCTGTGTGTGTGTGTGAAATGAAATGTGTGTACAATTTTTTTAATAATGTATTTGTGTGTGTGTGTGTGTGCATAATCTAAACAAGCTTATGCATATGATTGTGTGTGTGTGTGTGTGTGTGTGTGTGTGTGTGTTGGCATCATGGAGCTGATTAAGTTGGGTTCTAACATGGAGGGTGTGGGAGGCCATAAATAACACTAGGTGTGGTCTAAGAGGGGCTTGAAAACACACATATACACACACACACCTACATACACACACACACCTACATACACACACACACCTACACACACCTACACACACACACACACACCTACATACATACATACACACACACACACACACACACACACACCGGCTTGTTTACTATCTTGCTCCATCTCATCTCATCTCAGCATCTCAGGGACACATAAGTCACCACAGGACAACTGACAGCTCAAAGACACAGGACATCACTCACACCTCTCTCTCCCTCTCTGTCTCTCTCTCCCTCTCTGTCTCTCTCTCTCTCTCACTCAGTCTCTCTCTGTCTCTCTCTCTCTCTCTCTCTCTCTGTGTCTCTCTCTCTCTCGCTCTCTGTCTCTCTCTCTCTGTCTCTCTCTCTCTGTGTCTCTCTCTCTCTCTCACTCAGTCTCTCTCTGTCTCTCTCTCTCTCCCTCTCTCTCTCTCTCTCTCTGTGTCTCTCTCTCTCTCTGTGTCTCTCTCTCTCTCTCTCTCTCTCTCTCTCTCTCTCTCTCTCTCTCTCTCTCTCTCT
>JBBPCY010000002.1:410463-432196 GCA_037974405.1 Brachyalestes nurse | reverse complement strand
CATCGAAAATGAAATGGAGCCACGCAGTCCTTCTGTTTTCTTTGTCTGGGAGAAAGTGGAGGGATTTGTGCTGTTCTGTGTGAGCTGCCTCTGCCTGTAGCCGTAGCGCTCGGCTAATCCGTGCTCGTAAAACTAGCAGACAACATGGCGGATCTTCAACTAACCTAGTAGGTGGGGTCTCGACAGATGAGGGGCGGTTCTATGCATATTGGCCCAATGGGATGTCACACTGGGCCCTCTTTCTAAACGGCGTGTTTTAAAAGGGACTGAAACTGTGAAGAATAAACCTGGTGAGCATGTTTTGTAGCCCATAGACCTATAATAACTAAAGTGAGTTTTGCATACTTTTAAAGTTCCCATTACTCAGGTGTGTGTGTGTGTGTGTGTGTGTAGGTTCTGCCACACTGTCCATGGCCTACGCTGGAGCCAGGTTCACCTTCTCCCTCCTTGACGCCATGAATGGAAAGGAGGGTGTGGTGGAGTGTGCGTTTGTGAGGTCAGAAGAGACGGAGTGTAAATACTTCTCCACACCGTTGCTGCTGGGGGTGCGTTACACTGAATTACACACTAAAGTACAGCAGTGGACCGGGTGCTGTATTACTAAACAAACTTTGTATCTACTGTTTATTTACATCATTAGAAAACGTGTGTATTATCATGAATCGTCTATGACTTCATGGAAACAAATAGAAGGAACACCTGTAGTCTGATCATACTGTAGTTTAATCAGTTGAATGTAATGTGAATGATAGTTATGATGCTGTTATAATAGATATAAAAGATGCTTGACTTGGTTAAATAAACCGGCTTCTAGTCTAAACTCTGAGGTCAAAGGTTCATACTTCTGTCCTCTATTTCAGAAAAATGGCATTGAGAAGAACCTCGGCCTCGGGAAGCTCTCAGCCTTCGAGGAAAAGATCGTTTCTGAGGCCCTTGGCGAACTGAAGGGCTCCATCAAGAAAGGAGAGGATTTTGTGGCAAACATGAAGCTGTGAGCACTTAATGTAAAAAAAAAAAAGTCATTATTTATATAGTTGTGAACTGAAATGTCCTGAAAGGTCTCCCTTAAAACTGATGTCCATCCTGTCAGGCTGAAGCTCAATCTGAAACTGATCAAATTTGTCAGAACTCACCATGAATAAAGTCTGCTTTGCCGACCTCACGTGCTGTTTTATTTTATTATTTAGATGCTTTTCCTGCAGTTTCCCAACACTACTGTGTTTAAATGTGTGAGCACATACAAATATAAGATCTGAGAAATGCAGTTTGATTAGAGAAATCTTCTATAAACACCCACTGATGCTCATCTCATGGATATCATTCAGTCCTACAGCTTTGCTGTGTCTAAAAGCTGCAGATAATTCAGTCATTTTTAGCATTTTAATTCTAAAGATGTCATCACGTTATTCCCTCATAAAGGGAGCAGTGAAAACACTGACTCTGTAAACTGAACTGGGTCACTGACCCTGATGGTGGCTTAGTTAACTTGTATATAAAACAACTGGACCTGCTTATTTTGGGCTCCATTATTTTTGCTACCGAAAGAACAAAAAACAATGGCGCCCAAAATAAACATCATAACTTTGGGTCGATGGACCTTTTCGTGTTCATACACGTTTAAAGACAGTTTGCACCCAAGAATGCAGTGTGTGGGGACAGTCTCCTGCTCACTGATACCTCAGAGGTTCCACTAGCAGTCCTGGGATTAAAACCCAAAGCCTTTCAATCATTTACATTTACTGCATTTAGCAGATGCTTTTATCCAAAGCGACTTCCATTCCCTAACTACAGGGGGCAGTCTCCCTAAGGGTCTCGCTCAGGAACCCAGTGGTAGTGTGCTGAGGGTAGGATTCGAACCCACGACCTCTGGGTCCAGTGGCAAGAGGTCCTACTAGGCCACACCCACCATTTGTTCAACTCTAACCACCAGCTGAAGATGGAAGGTTCACCAGGTTATCTTCCCCCCCCCAGAACACCAGGGGCCTCATGTATAAAGGTGCGTGTGCACAATTTTTGCGTATGCCCGTTTCCACGATCACGTCGAGATGTATAAACACTAAACTTTGCGTACCGCTACGCACATTCTCACGGGAGCCCCAACCAATGTGTACGCACATTTCTGCTCATTTTTGTGAACGGGTGACACCTAGTGGCAAATCAGTGATAGTATCGCTTCCCTTTTGTATACTCGCATTAATGCTCTTGCGTTATTGGTAGATAACGCAAATGGAAGAATTAGAAGAGAGCGAGTATTGAGGGATCATACACCCTCGGGTTTTTAGCCAGAGGAGCTTTTCAGTATGAACCCGCGGACCGATCGGGTATTTCTTAGTCATCACTGAGTCGAGCCATGCCCACTGTATGGGATGGTCATCCAGACACTGTGGTTGAACAGGCAAACATTCGCAGCCATGTGTGGTTTTCCAAATGTAATCGGAGCGATCAACTGCAAACATAATGCTATAAAGGCGCCTTCAGGGAAGGAATTTGCTTATTTTAAAAGAAAGCATTTTCGTTATATTAATGTGCAAATTATTTGTGACGCATCTCATTAATGTTGTGGCGAGATGGCTTGACTCAACCCATGATTTGTTTATTCTCAGAAATAGTAGTGTTGGAGCCTATCCCCAGTGTGAACCCCCTTAATCTTAAACATAAAGCATTAATTCAGAAGGTTCTAAATCTTCAGATGGGTATGTTTTTGTAAAAAAAAATGTTGTATGGTGTCTTGTGCAAAGTTATATGTTTGGTATTTGGCATTTATATTTGGTTTTGCCATTCACCTGTAGCTCATAGACATGAGAAAGGTTCGGTTTGTACTTTAGTGACACTGCTGTTTTGACATGGACTAAAACTTGTTCAACCACAGGTACAGTTCTTTCTTATTCAAAAAGTAATTGATGTCTCAAATAAATAAACAGTAAAAATGTCTTGTTTAATAAATGTATTGCATTTTTGTATAGAGATTGATGTTAGTCATCTTTTTTTCTTGAAAATGTAAGCATTTATTATAAAGTATGTTAATTTTACACATTTGTTTTATGCTAGATGGAATTAGATGGAAATAGGTGTCATAAAAAAATAATTATATCTGGACAAATTATTTTTTTGAGTGTAAGGGAAAACTTAAAAAAAGGTGGGGCAGTAGTTTTACCCCTTAATCAGCTTTAATCTGTGCACTTTTCATCTACATTTTCCTCAATTTCCTCGAAGTTAAGATTACAGTTAAGGTAATTTTAAGTGGTACAATTAAGGGGGTTGATTTCGTAGTGTGTTGAATGTTCGTGCTGCATAATGTTGCCAAATCATGGCTTGTCTGTACCTGAGGAGCCGAGGAATGAGGAACCTGACCTGGGAATTGGACGGCAACTTCGTTTGAATGTAATATAGAAAGAATGTAAGTTTAAGGTAATCAAATGCAGCATATATTCAACTAATTCTTTTAATGCGTGTTTAACATCTCATAGCCCAGTGTTTATATTTTTTAGTTTATTGGCAATATCTCTTACAGCATGGACTCTGCCTATTGCATTTTGCGACTGCAGCACAGCTTAAGGTAATCCGCTACTCGCTTTTTCTCGTCGACTTTAACATCCGATCATTTCTTTTTCATTTCGAGCATGGTGCAATTTTCTGAACTTACATTTTTAAGTGCCTCCACCACGCTGTACCACTCCAACAATTTTCTTTTGCTGTTGATGCCACTAATTAATCCATCGAACAGATTTTTTTCATGCCTCAACTTCAGTAAGCAAGATGCAATTTTATTCTCTTTTTTTCTGCATGCCCTGGCTTTTGTTTTTTTTAAAAAACCGGGTATTTAAATTGATTTGCATATTCAAATATGTACACTTGTGGGAGGAGTCGCGGCGTGACTTTGGGTTGGGCCACGTGCCTAAAATTTCATGTTGATTGGGTTTTATAAAGAGAAAGTGCATAGAACTTTGCTTAGCACAGTTTAAGTTTTTAAACTTTCTTGGAAAATTCATGTTTTAGAGTGTTGTCAGTAACATCTTACTGCTTTTATTACTGCAGGATTGTTGATAAAGAAACCCACCATACAAACACAATAAACTAAAAGTTTTATTGTTGAGATCAGAAAGAATATCAGTCTATAATGATACATAAAATAAAAAAATGGTTCAGTGATTTGCTGACAATAGATAGAACACACTACATTAGGCTAAGAGTGAATTAGGGAAAGAATTATTGACCCAGAAATAGAATGTTACCGTTTATATACATTATACACTATTCAGTAATAAGATCAGAAAGAATAACTGATTAAGATGTCATCTCTACATGTACTTTCCTAAACTAATAAGAAAATCATGAATTCATTTAGTGATATAGTTTCCCAGTTTCATTAGTATATCTGCTGCAGAGTTCACTGCCTTTCTGGCATCTTCAGATTTGAACTGTTCACGTGGTATGCGGGGTGACGGGTGGCAATTTGGGTACTGAGTTTTCTTGGCATCGACTCCAAGGGTCCTGAGTTGGAATACAGCATTGGGTAAGTTACCAAGGTGGGTGC
Organism: Brachyalestes nurse; assembly: GCA_037974405.1. Lineage (NCBI taxonomy): Eukaryota > Metazoa > Chordata > Actinopteri > Characiformes > Alestidae > Brachyalestes > Brachyalestes nurse. The sequence goes on along the minus strand of JBBPCY010000002.1, from coordinate 427,662 downwards.
TGTAGCCAGAAATCTGTTGAGCGAGGCTTGTGATGGAGCAACTCCCGGGATGGCGTCCACTTTTCCTGTATTCTGTGGCTATCAGGGCTTTCTCCACTGCCTGATGCACTTTAAACAGGCACCACTCTGGACTCCCTTTGTCTTCAGTTTCTGTCTGAGCAGCACTGAGGTCACACTGCGCTTGCCTATACCAGCGTTTAGCTTCCTCTCTGTCTGGCTTTGGTGTTTCTCTGTAGTATGACCAAAAGTTATATTGCTGCCTAGACCTGTTCTGATAGAAACGCTCTCGTCCCATCCTGTGACGCCGGGCCTCAGCGTTCCATCTGGGCCAGTGATCTCTGAAGTCATTCCAACTGGATGATCCACTGTGTGCAGTCTTCCCTTGCTGCAGCTCCTCCATTTTGTTCTTTAGATATTTGAAAGCTTCATTGGCAAGGCCTGGGTTGTCCAAGTTCTTGTCTGGATGCCACCTTAGGTAAAGGCGTCTAATAGCCTTACATTTCTCTTCAGGTGGCATGTTCCAGATTTCTTTCAGACACTGGTCAATCTCTCTTTTAACCTCCTCCAAAGTCTGTGGTATGGGGTCAATCTCTCTTTTAACCTCCTCCAAAGTCTGTGGTATGGGCTTCTTTTGTGAGGATACAAACTCTGGCAAAATGACTATTTTGTTGCAGGTGGCATCTGTCATTGGAGCTGACCTTCTTTCTCTCTTAAACTGATAAAGGTCAAAGGAGCTCACTTCAATGAACTCATCACTGCCAATCTGGATTTTATATCTTGCAGGATTTTCTCTGGTCCCTCCTGATAACCCATCCAGACATTCAACAATGATAGCAAAAATATATTCACTTTTCAATTCATCCTCTCTGAACCCAACATACTCATCTTTTTCGAAACTGTTGAGAGGGTTCATGTCAAGGGAGTCGTGCCATTCTTCTGGGATACGACTCCCAGGCTGTGGACGAACACCAAATCCATCTTCTTCACTCACATTATTATGGATTCCATGTTGTTCCAATGTTTTTTCAACATCGTCCATGGTGTCACACAACAAAAGCTGCCCAAGAACTGGTAGATTCGAGGGGCTCAGAGTGTTGTTAAGGAGATTGAGGATTTCTTTAGTGAGATACATGTTGACCTCATTCATTTCTTTGAAAGCCATAGTATCATTGTGTTTCAAATAGAAGATACATCCACCTTGCTGCTTTTTCACATAAACCTGTGTTTCTGTCTGGGTACCTTCCAGTGGCTCGTGGTGTAAAAAAAGTTCAGTTTGGAGAGTTCTGCAACAGATTATTTGAATTTTACCGAATACGTTCTTCCACATGCATGCAGCATCGCTTTGGGAAATAGTACCATTGCTTTGTTCCCTGATCAAACAAATAAGACCGTGGCGAAACACACGAGAAGACAAGTGCTTTTCAAACCAGCCACTAAATTCACATTCATTTCCACAATAGCAACGTTCTGCACAAGCACCGACCAGGTTTTCAGAAATTACTTGAGAGAGGAACCGGGGACGGATTTTCTGAGGAAGCAACTGCAATAGTTTTAAATGCTGATAGTGGTCATTTCCCATATGACAATGGTTTAGCTTCTCAAGCAGGTTCAACTTTGTTTTCAGTGAATTCTCCAGTCTTTTAGTCTGAAAGGCAGTGTCATTAAAATACAAAGTGCTAGACTCATAGAGTTTCCCATCAGTTGATGGAAGATAGAGTGTTTTGTTGTGAAAGTGATTTTCTTTTGGTTTTTCTATCATCAGACGGAAAAGCTGCTCCACAGCACGCCTCACTGTTGTCTGCTGGTTTGGCTGAAGTGTTGTCTTGTCAAAACACTCTGCATAGATTTCCTGGAGCACAGTTAGCAACTGTGAAACTGTAGGCATCTCTTCAACCCCAATCTTCTTGAAAAATTCTGCATACATTGCGTGGTTTGCTTGAATAGGGTATAAGTATGGGCGAAAGTCAGTAGGATTTGGAAGTGAAAGAACAGCTTGACTAGCTTTCACAAGGTTGGTGTTATTTTCAGTGAGAATGAGAGGTAGGTCATTCAAAACAGAAGCATCAAAAGTCACAGACTGTAGGTACGCATAAGAAGTCCTCAGCACTTCAGCTCTTGTTTGTACTAAGACATCAGTGGTGCATGGAGATCTGCAGATGTTTTTCAGGTTTTGCATGACTTGTTCTGAAGGTGGTTTATCAAAAGCTCCTCCACACTTCAGGGCATCTAGGTGTGTGATTGAGCAGTCTCTTGTAGGCAGCACAGGCATAGTGGTCCATATGAGATATTGGTGAACAGGGTCTTTTTCCAACATTGATCCTTTAATAGCAACAACATCTCTTTCTTGAGCAAATGCTTTGTGGTAAGCACAAAGTTCCAACCCAGTCTTCACAGGGAATATAAATTTTATAGTCGCTATTCTGTGCATCAGTTTAGATTTTGCCGCAGTACACTTCTGCAAAACAATTTCGAACAATGTTGATGATCTATGTTTGAGAACATCTAGCTCAGTTCTACGTCTAGCGTCAGTTTCAATTTGAACAGCAAATGCAATTATCTCCTCCTCTGATACTTTATGTTTCAGTCCAATTTCTTTTAGAAGGTGTTTTGCTCCATGTGTATTTTCAAACTTTTTCCAAAATGCCTTTGGAACAAACTTTTCTTTGGCCACCATAACCTTGTAAAGGTTTACACTGTAATCATAGAAATATGAAGCCACCTGAAGACAGCCATGTATGTCCCGAATAAATCTGACATCCATCAAACTTGAAGCAATTCTGTCTTTATGATCTGTATACTCAGATTTTGGTCTCAGCTCCACTAGAAGTCTTAGTAAATCAAGTAGCTTGGCCTCTTTGAAATCTGCTACAAAAGGAAGCATGAATTTCATACAGTACTGCAAATCCTCTAAAATAGGAATGTTGAGACCTTCTGACAAACCTCTGTTTACATGACTGTCCTTCAGGAAAATACTACTCCTGTCATCAATCATGTATAAGTCGGGAAACTTTGCTTGAAACTCAGTTCTGAGAATGAATACATTTTTTTGTGAATCAATTGGTCTTCGTTTTCCAAATGTTGTCTCGAATAAGGGCAATGACATGAGCATCCTTTGATATTCCTTCGGCATTTTGGAGGACCTGATGCCACGTTGTAGAAAGCGTTGAAGCTCGTCGGCATCATCAGCAGAAAGCAGCTCAAACTGTGAATGAGGAACCTGATTCAACTGCTCCAAAACATCAAAGTGATCTTGAATGTTCAAGAGTTCTGGTTCCAAAGATTGGTGAACAAACTGAAAAAAAATACGGAAGAAATCATGGTCTAATGTCACAAATCCAAGTTTGAAAAGAATGGATGAAATTTGTCCTCCATCATTAGGAACAACACTATGTAGGTTGTTAACTGATTGTAGGAAATGTGCACCCTCTTGACTCGGACGAATTACAGGCAAAATAGGAATGTCAAAGTGTTTTTTTATTTCATCAAAGGTATGATTTGTTGCATCCAGCTGGGAATAGGTTTTGTTTTGATCATAAAAAAAATTCCAAATTTCTTTCAACCATGCGATCATCTCTTTGTCCGCTCTGTAAAGCCCGTTTCTTTCTTGAGGCAATGCTTCTAGGATCTTTTGCTGAAGTACTGGTTTCAAGAAATTTGCTGCAATTGGGATGGTTAATTTCACAATGTATTTTCCATTTTCAAGAATTTCGATGTGTTCATTATTAACACTATATTCTGCAAACTCTGACTTAAATCCCTGAAAAATATTGGTAAACCTTGTGATTAGCTTAGGAGAGTCAGAGCTGAACTTTCTCAACACCTGATCATGAGTGAGGAGGAGAGGTAGCCCATTAAGGTTGGCTGAGCTAGATGTTTTGTCATTTGATAGGCAAAATTTTAGCAGCTTTGAACAACTTGGTGCATCTTTAATCAAAGTCTGACTGACAGGTAATGGTAAATCATCAGCAGTTTGTGAGGGATCATTCAGTGTTATGTTCTTCAAATAATTAATCACTGATGAAGGACTGACTTCACAAACGTTCACATCTGCCTTTTTAAAACCATCCATAATTTTATTCAGTTTCCAAAATGGTGGCACTAGTTTCATTCCTGTGTGCTCCAAAACCTGAAGAATGTCCTGATGAATGTCTTCGGTCGTGAAATGAGGTACATTTGTTGGGTCTGGGTTTGAGACACTGGACCAGTTAACAATGTACTTTGGAGTTGAGAGACGTGAATGTTCATCAGCCACACTTTGTAGAGTAGGTATCACAAGAAGATTTTGTTGATTGATAGATCTGTAGACTACATTGATCATTTCATGCCAGTCTTTGGCAACTTCTTGTGACACAAACGGAAAGAACCTGAAACAAGAATCCAAGTTGGATCGGAGATACATTAAATTACAGAGTTTGTCTCTCTTAAATTTTGTACAGAAATGGTTGAGGAGGTTAGCATATAGAGGCGCAATCATGTTTATTTTTAGTGACTGGTTCCATTTAGTCTTCAAACTTTCAGCATCCTCTTTCCACAGATCTCTTCTAGAATTATCAAGTTCAAAATTTCCATTCACATGTACAGGAAGACCAGTGTTGCCTGGCAGTGGTAGAGAGCAAAAAGCCCTCCCAGTAAATTCAGTTTCTGTCGGTTTTCTGACAACACAAGCTGCCAGGGAAACTTGAGGCACTTTGAGGTTAGAGTGACCTTCATCCTGTACATGGCTTTCTGAAAAAAATCCAAATCTTTCTGCAATTACCCACTGGCTGCTCTTTTTTCCAGCTGAAATTTGCATGTCATAGATAGTTTGACATGGAATTGCCTGCTCAGATTTCAGAGAATTACGGACATGTTCGTGAAATCTCTCCCGTTGCTCTTGGGTTTTCTCAGTGACTTTTTTCTCAATTAGGAAAACGTTCTCTTCACTTCCATTTTTGTTTATTATATGGAACTGTATTTTTGTGATGCATTTCAAGAAAAGAATCAGTTCCTCAGGGTCTATCATCAAAGTGTACAAAAGTTCTTCAATTTCACGATCTGTAACGACATGTCCTGATATGTCCGATGTATTCGCCATTTCCTTTGTCCTGAGGGGAAGTCTGAACATTGTTCCAGAATGAAGATCAAATTTTTGGGGAAGGAATGTATGGTAAACATCCTTGAAAGAGTCTTTGAAATTTTCATCCATTAAGTACATGCAGCCTGGTGACTCCTTTGTAGCACCCTCTACATATTTCAGATTTGGGTCAGATATACAGAGTTTTTCATCCCCGCTTAGTATAGAAGGGCAGTCAGTCAGCTGGTATACAGAATTAAAACCCAGTCCGAATTTTCCAGTTCTGCCCAAAGTGCCATGTTTTCCTCCTTCCCCCAGCTGCTGAATGCCTTTCAGGTCTTCATCAGTAAATGTCTTGTTGTTGTACACACAGAGTGCTGGACCTTGAAGCAACTCCCATTTCTCTCCAAAGATTTTTTGAGTCTTATGTTCTCTTTTGTCCCATACAAAGTGGATTTCAGTTGCCTCTGCATCATCAGCATTCTGTATGAGTTCTTTCAGTATATCTTTCTTGGATGGATACGCGTCAATGATGTTTTTAATTCTAACTGTTAGTTTCTCATGTTGTCCAAACTCCTGAGCAAAAGGGGAAAACCCATCAACTAAATGATTCTTTAGTGTGTGGTGTCTTGTTGTTACAACACCAAAGTGACATGCAACTGGTCGAGGTATTAGGTTATGGCAAAGTTTAACCCCTGCTTGCACTGGCATCCATGGACTGTCATTAAAGTTGAGCTTACTTGCATATGTCAACACGCCTTTTTCATCAGGTAGCAGGCAGTCTTTAGGTGCAATGTCACCTGCATGGAGCCCTTTTATAACAATGGAAAGACAACTGTGAAGATCTGACTTTGAAAGTGGTCCAGGACATGTACTCATTTCTTTTAGCACAGCAACAAACTGCTCTGCTGTGAACTGACTTTTGATACCGACACAGTTCCAGAGATTCTCAAATTTGGAGAAGGTAGCAGGAAGAACATAGAGGTACGGTTTCTCTTCAAATGTGCGGCTCTTGGCCACTGACCGCACATTTACAAAGTGGTCCTCAATGAAAATGAAAGGGATTGATTGTGCATGTTTAATAATAGAAGTAGGATCTCCCCCATCAATCAAATATTTGTTGAGATAGTCATAACAGCTTTTTGCCACATTAAGGAGCACAGATTTTTCGATTTTATCTGAACGATCATGTGCTTCTTTCAGTTGTTTGAGTACTGTCTCAGCTGGTGGGCTTTCCTTCACTCCCAGTTTTTTGAGGACTGGGTTATCTGGCTGTATTAACAGATTTGAGTGGTCAACACTGAATTCTGTCAGGTTTACCAAATCATAGTACCGCTCGCTGTAGACTTCAGATGGCTTTTTAAGTCTGGTCATCAGATTGTTGTCTTGATCTTTAACCACAGCAGGAAGGAATGATATTTGTTTCAGAATGTCCCAGTGTGGGGAACTGACATCATTTATATGTTCCCTCATACAGTCAAAGAGACACCGGAGACATTTCTGTGCTTTCTTTTTATCCTCAGTCCAAACTCTTGAAATTGTCTCTGCTCTCTCGGCAATGTCCTCTAACCTGAGTGTATCACTCAGCATCCCCAAGCCTGAAAGCCGGTGAATTCTCTTGGAGTCGAAGTAGTCATTTGTGGTCCCTTCAAGAAAGCGTCCCTCCTCAGGATCATACAGGCATGCAACCTTTCCAAGAGGATTCACGAGTTTACTGATGAACTGAAGTTTGCCGGTTTCCTGAGCTGGAATGCATGGATTCGTTTTCAGTAAGGCATCAACTGCAGGGTCATTCAAGTCAATTGCATTCAATATAAGAGCATTTCTATCATGTGGCTTCATGTTATTTATGTTCTTGAATACTATGTGGTAGAATTCAACCCAGTGAAATGTCTTCTCCATTACCATCTCATGAAAACCACACCGAATTAAACTGTTCCTGACCCATGATGGCAAATAAACAGCACAGTAGCTTGATTCCGTATCATTCAGGAAAACCTTTATGGCAAGGTCTCCCACGGCTTTATTTCTCTCAATGTTTGGATCCAGAAATCTTGCCTTGTCAATTGAGCACCAGGTTTGCTCATTACTGAAGAGCTCAAGAGCTTTGCCTGTCGTGCATTGTGCAATGCCTGAGTAAAATGCACCAACCAAGGGCTCGAAAGCTTTGCTTACTTTATCAACATCAGGCCAAAATGTGTAGTAATTGTAGTTTTGAAGACTCCCATTTTGGGCCATGATCTTCAGCTCCAGCAGTACTGTGATATAGGCACTAGTACAAGCGTCTTGGAGTAATGCTTTGTTCCACTCCAATTTTGTACCACTTTGCCAGAGAGCTTTTCTATTTGACGTGACAGCAAAAGACCCATTGATATGAACTGGGAGGCCTGTCTCAATTGGAAGAGGTAGGAAACAAAAGGCCTGGCCAGCAGCAAAGCTTTCATCAGGAGACCAAACATTTTGGGATTCTTTTTGTAGAGGTATAGCAACTCCTCCAACCGGAGGGGAAAATTTGCACTGCTGTAATTCTCTCTGAAACATTCGCAGTGAATCCTTTATCCCAAGACAAGAATAGAGGAGCCAGTACTGGACGCTCGTTCTCTCACTGTGCTCATTAACTATTTCGGCTATGTGTGCAGTAAAGCAGTCAACGTTCTTATGGCAGTTTGAGTCAAGGTTGTCAATGATGTCCTGAAGATGCATTTCATTTGAAATACGAAATGAATGTACTACCTCCTTGGAGATTCTGAAAAGTGTCTGGACTTGCTTCTGTTGTGGAGGTGTGAAAGCACTTTCAGAAATTACTTGAACAGACACTGACTTTATATTCTTGAGGAACAAAAGAGGCCTTTGGGAATTATCCATGAAGTGTTGCTGAAAAGCATTTATGCGTTCTTGGTTGTACACCTTGCAGCTAATTTCTGACTTGCATGCCTCTTCCGGAGTTCGAAATGGTAATTTAATCAGTGTACCGTTGTAATATTTCTGGCTGTTCATTGTCAAATCACAATCAAAAATTCCTTGATAAGATTGGAACTGTCCAGGAAACCTCTTAAACAGCCTCTCTTGGAACAAGTCAAGTTTAATTCCAGGATTTGCTTTACTTTGAATGTGCTTTTCTAAGTGGGTGACATTTGGATCAAGAATAAGAAGAGTTTTGCCACTCAAAATAGATGGAATATCTGTCAAGTGGTAAACAGCATTGAAGCCAAGTCCAAAGTTGCCAATTTTCTCAATCTTGTCTTCCTTAGAGGCAGACCCAATTCTGACAATGTTTTTCCAGTCCTCATCAGAGAAGAGCTCATTGTTGAAGCTCCACAGACAAGGCCCATTGCAAAGAGCCATTCCGTCATCAATGAGGCTTTCCGGAGGGTGTCTTCTGAAGTCAAGTAGAAACCCACATGTACTTGCACCGGCATCCTCTGCATTTTGTATCAGTTCTTTAAAAATGTCACTTTCCTCATCATACTCCTTGAGTATGTTTTTGATTCTCAGAGTAATTGGTTCTGCCTGTCCACACTGCTCAATTCCTAGACATTCTTCCTCTGTTCTTATGAACTGTGGTTTTAAAATGCGGGTACTTAAAAAAGGAACTTTCAGCCATTTTGCTGTGAGACCTAGCACCTCTTCGTGAATAACATGAAACTCTTCCTGGTCTTGTCTCAGGTCTTCTAATCCTTCATCACTAATGTCACAGTAAACAGTACTGTCCAAACGTTGAAGAGTGAAGTTTTGGTTGGGTGCCCTGACAGGCACAGGGGTACTGTTCTTCAACGGCTTTTCATTCTTCCGCATCCAGTCAAGAATGGCTATTGACACCTTGAGTTCAGAAGGATCACCATAACATGGATCTCTGTCATCAATGCTTAGTTTTATGTCATGGAGTACGTCCTCAATCTCCTCATCAGAAAGCGTCTCCTTTACGCCAAGCTCTTTCAGCATGTCAGCGTATTCCAGAAATTCATCTGGTACTTTCTTGATGTACAGACTCAGATCTAATTCAGATGGATAGAAGAGCACTATGTCCCGAGGTGAGACAAACTCATTCTGGCACCAAAGCCAAGCAATGCATTTCTTGTTCATCTCTTCTCTGAAATATTCAGTGTTTCCTTGCATGAATTTGTAAGTGCTGTGTAACTTGTTTTTGAATTCATAATCTGAATCTGGGTTGACCAGGCCCTGAGCTATTGATCCCAGTACACACAGGTTCTCCAAGACTTTTTCAGGTGGAGGAGGGACAAAAAGATCAAGTTTTTGGCAAACATCCTCGCTTAGTTCTGATGTAAGTGGCATGACATGCCCCACTATAGCAGAGTATTTTGAAGCCCTTGCCTCAGCTGGTTTGTAGAGACCCCTCTTTTGACTGTTCTTGCTATTATTGTTTGGTGAATTTGGATTTTCACAAGGCACCCACTGGATTTGAAGAAGCTCTCTTTTCTGTCCTTCAGAGAAGTCAGAGAGCAAATTATTTCTATTTAATACTTTTACCAGAGCATCTGCCTTTTTGAATGCCTTATTTCGAGAGTGAATGTGAAGCTTTTGAATTTCTTTTGCAACATGGAGCACATTGGTTGGGGATATTTCTTCTTCTTTTGTTTGTAACCCAAGTTGTTTTAAGCTCTGAAGAATAACATTGGTCCTATAGACTACTGGTGGAAAGAAGTCTTGACCAAAAAGATCCTGAAAGATTTTGCTTGTGGGATCGAAAACACTTGATGTTTGCTTGCGCTCCCCCTGTTCTGTTTCAATGAAACTGAGATTCTTGCTTTTCTGGACCAGGTCTTCACTTTGTGAGAACAGGATACTTCCATGATTCAATATCCAGATCATTATTTTCTGTTCCTCTTCTTTGTTGAAAATCTTTCTTTGAATGCAGTCTATCAAATAGATAGCTAGTTGAACTGCATCAAGAAGACTGACTCTTAGGAGAGTCAAAATCCTCCGATCTGCCTCATTTGCACACTGCACAATGGTTTCAGGCACAGGCAGATCTTTTGGAATGGTTGGATTGGACGTTAAAATAACTGCCTGTTTTGACTCGACCATAACATATTTACCAGACATCAACCTGAAGAGAGGCAGCGCCGACAGTAACTGTATTTCATCATCGGAAATACAATCTAATGAAGAGATATATGTTTTAAACTCTTCTTTTTCATGAAGTGAAGCAGAGGAAAATCCTTTAATGACTGTGTCACGCTCACAGTTCAGAAGGACTTGCAGAACATTCTTGGGTGAAGTAGTTAGGATGTAACTTTCAATGTCATGATGCTTGAGACATTCGTTCTTCCTAATGACTGTGCCTCCCACCATCTTTACCACTTTCTGAACTTGATCTGGCAAGCTGGACTGTCTGCTACTCTGAAAGATCAAAGTGGAATTTGATTCTAATCTTGCTAATAGTGTAGAATTTCCTGCCTGAATTGGTTCCAGAGGTATTAAGGGCATGCCAGTGAAATCCCTTAGCTCCTCCCAATGAGTATTCAGAAATTTCCAGAATTCTGTCAGCCAAGTCTTTGGTGGGTGACCATCTTTAGCAGAATTCCATTTCACATTACCTTGGCTCTCTTTCCATTCTCTTGGTAAGTGTTTCTGGGCAAACTTTGCCACATTCTTTGCATCCAGATTCATTATTTTGTACAAGTCCGCATCTGAAATTGAGCACAATATTTACATTATAGTTATAAATGTAACCACACTTCAGTCGAGGCTCATACTTTGTTTTAATTATTGCATATGAAACTTAGCTTAATTTTGCTATTTTTGTACCATATGCATAGTTAACGCATAGATTGATCAACAAAAGTATGGTCCCATCCGACTAATAAACATGGAAGCATGTTTCATCAAATAAACATTACTGCCATACACAGGAAAATATACAATTTCACATAGTTAACAAATATATTTTCATACTTGTAACAGCGATTTGTCTGAGATGATGCATTGTGTTTTCGCTCAGATCATCAGGCACAAATCTCTCCTTGCAAAAGGGCAGCAATGTTCTAGAAAAAAGAATTTGAATGTGAGAAATTCTAACATTTATGAATGAAGGTAAAGGAGAGTTTAAAGAAAGCAGTGCAATCGCTGTAACAAACCTTACCGTGGAAACTCCTCATTGTCAATCAAAGCCATATCCTCCTCCTTACTGGTAAATGACTTGAAACTTCCATCACTAAGGGGCAGAAGCTGTAGACCATGTAGCTCGTCATACTTCTCATCACTGAGCACATACTTCAAGAGGGACAGTTTGTCATCTTTACAGATGGCTCCAATTTCAGTTTTGCGGAGCACAGTTCTAACAAAGGACGGGGTCACATATTGCAGAGTCTCAGGCTTTGGGAAAGCTCTTTTCAAAGCTTTCAGTACAAGTTCAGGAACACTGACAAGATTTTCTCCCTCTGCGATCAGTAAACGTGCCACTGCTGATGTCATAGCTGAATCCGTATTGTTGGTTGGAAAGACAGCGTCTGTTGCAGCCACCCAACTTTTGTTATTTTTCGCAAGACAAAAGATTTTTTTACCTTGGAATAACTGTTTAAAAACATCCATTGCAACTTCATGCCACCGGCCGTTGTGCTCAGTCTTGCTTAGGTCAGGCCAAAGACTATACACAGTGTTGGCAGGCAGCATATTCTTTCTTGATAATTCAATAGCATCTTGGATTGTTTTCGTGTATACCTGAGGAAGGACCTCCTTTTTCAGGAGCTCATTCCACTTCGCTGATTCATCATTCTTCTGGTCCTCCTCCTGCCATTTGATGTACCTTCGGTTGTCGGTAAGGCCAAAGCATGCGTTAACATGCACAGGGAGGCCAGTGTTATTTGTCTCATTGTTTGGAAGTGGCAGAAAGCAGCTCAGTCTTCCAGTGATGCATGTTTTGATTTCATCACACTGAAATGCTACATCAACCTGAGGATGAAAACTCAACTTGTCAGCAAGGAGGTCAATCTCAGGTACATGTCCTTGTTTTAGGTGACCGGTAGTCACTAGCCACTTGGTCTGTTTTTCAGCTTCAGATGATGATCTGCAGGACACAGTTTTGAAGCTAGTTTTACCTTCTACGTATTCCCTTTGCATGTCATTTTCCTTCCATTCGTGACTGAGAGGAGTTAGGGGAGATGAAACAGAAACTTTCATCCTAATGTTGATTTTTCCAGCTCTGTCAATATGCATCAAAGAAATGGATGACACAGCTCTCAAAAACAAAAGGCTCAGCTCTGCATCTGCTACAAAACTTTCAAAGAGTTCCATAACCTTATCGGAGTCATATAAATTGTTGGAAATCTCTGAGGCTTCACTACGCAGAGGAAAGCGGAAAAGCGTTCCTTTGTAGTACTGCTCACTGATGATTTTCTCCCAAGCACAGTCACAGACAAGACTAACAACATCTCGAAAAGGTTTGAACTGATCTGTGAACTCCAAAAGGTGCTTTCTGTCCTCCTCATCATCCAGTGACCATCGGTATCCTTCCCGCTCATCATCAAACATTGCCTTTTGTGGGTCAAAAACAGCAAGGTGTTTGGAACTGAGTACACATGGCAAGTCTGTAAATAAAAAAATTAAACGGTTTTATTTTTTTAATATATATATTCAATCACATGAAGCAAGCAAATTTTTGCCTATAGAATAGTCAACAAACAAAAATATGACAAAAATTCAAAAGAAACAAGGGTTGCTCAAGATATTAGGCTACATTTTATTTGGATTGCCCCATAAAGATTATACTGTTCATAGGTGCTCAAATTATTAACAAACTGCCTGTGATACTATTGACTGTGGTCTGAGGGTATAAATTCCAGAAGTCAACAGAAGAGCGTCTGTGTCAGATGTCACCAAAACTTTTAATGCCAGTTGTTGGAATAATGTGTTACAAACCACAGTACATCACTTGAATATGGGACTACGAAGCTGCATTCGAGTCAGAGTGCCCATGCTAACTTTTGTCCAACGTGAACAACAGAAAAAGGGTGCCCGGTCTGATGAGTCTCAGGTTACTGTGGGGCACCGTGGGTAACGCTTCTCTGGCAGAGGAGCTGAACATCTGCTTTGCCCACTTTGAGGCAACACAACACAGCCACACTCTCATGGTGGAGGCAGGTGCTGAGAAAGGTAAACCCGAGAAAGGCTGCAGGACCCGACGGGATGGTTGGATGGACGCCCAGTTGCACTCACACCAGTCGTCATGAAGTACTTTGAGAAACTGGTGTGGAGTCATATCATCGCCTGCCAGCAGACCTGGGCGCATTTCAATTTGCCTATAAAGCAAAGAGAACAACAGAGCATGCTGTGGCTCCTTTACACTGCCCTTACCCACCTGGAGCAGCAGTGGAGCTATGCTAGACTGCTCTTTTTGGACTGTAGCTCGCCGTTCAATACCATCCTCCCACAGCGACTGGTGATCTGTGACATCCATCACTCACCTGCAGTTGGATATTGGACTTTGTCAGGTCGCTCCCAGAAGGTCAGGCTGAGTCCCCACACCTCCACTGCTCTCAGCCTCAACACCAGGTCGTTGCAGTGGTGTGTGCTGAGCCCGCTCCTCTACACCCTCTGCACATATGACTGTGCCCCCTCACACCCCAGGAACAAGATCATTAAATTTGTGGATGACACTACAGTGGTCGGACTCATCTTGGGCAAGGAGGGTGAGCTGGCATACAGGGATGAGGCTGAATGGCTGTCAGAGTGGTGCAGAGTCATCAACCTGCTCCTTAATACTACAAAAACAAAGTCGCTTGTTATTGACTTCAGGAAAATATAAAACTGACATCCAGCCATCATCGGCGGGACATGTGTGGAGAGGGTCCAGGTTCCTGGGCATTGAGCTGGAGGATGAACTGACTATTTGTAATTTGTATTTTTATTTTTATATGCTCAGACTCATCACTGCATTGGTTTTAGAGAAGGGGAGCCAGGCCAGATGCCCTGTCTTGCCAGCAGGTGGTCAGGGTACATGGCATACCCGTCGACATAGTGTCTGACAAAGGGCCACGATTTACCAGACAATTCAGGTGAGTGTTTTGTTGGCTGTTGGATGGCATTGGTCAGCCTTCCAACCTCACTCCAAGAGCCAAACACGTAAACCATGACCTGGAGAGAATGCTCTGGCGTCTGGCTTCTTCCAACCCATCCGCATGGGGTGATCATCTATTTTAGAATATGCCCACAACACCCTGTGGTACTCCCCCTCAGGGATGTCCCCATTTCAGTTTTGGTATGCTGTACCCTGCTTCCCTGAACACAACATTAGGGTGCCAGCAGCAGGATGATTTGTTGGGTCTGGAGGAACTACTGGCTCTACTGGCAGCTACTGCAGCCCAAAAAGCGGCAGCTGATTGCTAACATCAGCCCAGAACCTCCTTTTGGCTGGAACATGTTAGGCTAGAGATCAGCTAGAGATCCATCCCTCAAGGTAGACTCCAAAATGTTGGGCTCATGCTACCTAGGACCTTTTTAAGTAGTATGCCGCATAAAACCCATTTCCTGCCACCTCCTTCTCCCCGCTCCTCAAGAATTATCCCCACTTTCCATGTGTCCCACCTTAAGCCAGTCATCTGCAGTATGGCTGCCCCTGACTTGTCCACCCCTCTCTGGGACCCCGCATGGTGTACAGGGCTCCAGCCTATATACCATCGGGTGACTCTTGGACTCACAAGACAAGGGGGCAGCCATACAGATGACTGGCTTAAGGTGGTACACATGGAAAGTGTGGATTATTCTCAAGTCAGGGGTAGCACCCAGGTCAACCGAGAGAGGTACGGCCCAGAAGACCATTCGTGGGTCCCTGCTCCAACCAGCAGGGTGAGGCATAGCACTGCCATTCCTGTGATAGGTAGCAGAAGAAGTCAAAGGCCACTACCCCCACACAATCAGCCAGCATCGGCTGCGCCTGTGAACGGCCCTTTCTAGCTGGCCATTATATACTTCATTATGTCTCAGCCGTCCAGTCACTGACAGGATGTTATAAAAATATTGCCAGTTACAATTTTTGTACTTGGATTGTCTGTGACAAATCATAGGTATTCAGCACTAATTCCCGGTTGAGTGTGTCACTTGGTCCAGCTCAAATTAAGCGACAATAAGAGGCTTCTCTTATAGTCTGTACTGAATTTTATGAACCCTAAAGAAAAATATCTAGACCTGTGACTCATATCTATTTAATCTGGATAAACTGGTTATTCTTTAGTTTGGGAATTGTATTTTGTGGATATGAAAGCTGTAAAATTAAAAATAAGACAGGAAAATACTGATTGAGTATTACTTAACAAACAGAATAAATTCCTCACCTGTAACATGGTAAACAGAGTTGAAGCCGATCCCAAATCTGCCCACTTTGGTTGGATCATCTTGTTTGATGCTTCTTCCTGCTCTCTGAATGCCCTCCCAGTCTTCTTCTGTAAAGGCTGCGTTATTGAATGCGTAGAGAGCAGGACCTACCAGAACAATGAGGTGCTGTGATTACCACAAACAGTCAGTGTTTTCTAGGAATGTCATGCTCTGAATGTGTTAATTTCACTGAGAGCCAGAGATTCTCAATCCAACCCATAATAAAGGGGTTTTTTTTACCACTGAAGCCACATTTTTGTGGTTTTGTGTACATCATATTTACACTACCAATCTTACCGCTCCAATCTCTTGTTATACCTTAGTATTAACTATTAGTATAATTTCTTCTTACCCCAGAATGACTAAGACATATCCAAAACTGGAGTACCAATTCCCTAAACGTTGCTTACACAAGAAGGCGATATTCACTCAAAGCTTTTCCATAACCGCATACCCAAAACTTCTTTCAACATGGTTAAACTTGTTTTCAGCACAAAGGGATGAAACAGTCTAATCTCAGACTGAAATAAAACCCTCTTTTGACTGTGACGTTCCTTTAAACATTCCAAAATCCCTACCTTGATACTTCCCTAGAGCTTCACTCCACACACTGTCAGTGCCGTATCTTCTCTCATCATAGATGAATACAATCTCTGAAGCTCCCGCATCGTCTGCATTCTGTATCAACTCCTGTTGAGTAAAACACAGAAAAGTCACAGTCACAGCCTTAAAATGATTGAGGTCATTTGTGTTTTATATTTACAAAACAACTGCCTGATTCTACACAGCCAGTAACACTGCGGGATGTATGAATGTATTTGTTTATTCATTTAGACTTTTAGTAATATAATGTTCTTTTAACACTAGAACCGCCAAGGGGGTCATTTTTACCCCCTGGCGTTTTCAAATGCTTGTAGTTCTGTTTAAATAAAACCACTACATCTTTAAGTTCATGACATTTCCTAAAATGGCTTTATTAGTCATCTAGTGGGTTTTGGTGAGTGTGTGATAAAAAGAAAAATAAATACGACCATGTATACCTAGAACCGCCGAGGAGTCATTTTTACCCCCTCATTTAGATCAGCTGTCATTTTTCGCAAAAATATATATTTTACACATTTATTTTGTCAAGTCTCCATTATTATTTAAAAATGATGGAATTACCACTACACAGCTTCTAGAAATGACATCTTAGCATCGCTGACGCTATTGCAGCAGGGGGTTGGATAACATCTCCCACCCCATGCAGGAGACTTTGACAGCACTGAGCAGCTCCATCAGTGAAATTTGGATACTCCAACATATACCTGCCTATATGTTCACGGTGCTCATACGTATATATAGTAATACCTCAGTTTTACACGGACCAGGACTTGCGGATTCAGTCACACGCAGATTTTTTTGAGAACCAAACTCATAGTTTTACGCGGAAATCCTCACAGAAATGTGGAAAATGCATATATATTTGTGGCAAAAAACATATTTTTTCTGGATGTTTTCACACTTTTGTCCCGCACCTTTCCGAGTTGCATATCTTGGCGGGGGAAAGCACTCAGACACTTCAAACTTCACAGTTGGGTAGATGTTCAGGAGACCTTTCCAACGAACCCTCGTTTGTATTTTTAGCACGAGTAGATCACGTTTTATTCTTCAAAAACCGGGTGTCCCAATACTTTTGTCTCAAGTTTACTTGAGGTTTTTGCAAATTTATTAAAAATAAAAAAACTGAGAAATCACATTTACATAAGTATTCACAGCCTTTGCCATGAAGCTCAAAATTGAGCTCAGGTGCATCCTGTTTCCCCTGATCATCCTTG